>WEZZ01006939.1:91747-134778 GCA_013400585.1 Chloropsis cyanopogon
CCGGGGTCGCAGCGGCACAAGGAGCCCCGCGATGTCCTGGTCCCTCGGGCCCGGCTGGTGCGCGGTGGGGAACGGGCACCGCTGCTGCTCCTTCTCGGGGCGCTGCCTGCTGCCGCCCTGGCTCAGGTGCGCGGGTCCGCGGAAAGCAAGGCATGGCACCGCGGGGAAGGTGCGCGGCAGGACCCGCGGCGCTCTGCTGCTCCTCCCGGGGTCCGGGGGGCACAGCCGCCGCTCACGGCCGAAATCAGATGGTCTTCCTGGTCTTTCGGGCGTCTGTTAACGCAACAGGACCAACACTGTGCAAAAACTGGTGCATCATCAGGAACACCAGCATCAATGGAACCGCTGAGCAATCTCCTCCGCAAAGCCGTCAGAAGTCATAGGGGTTTATAGATATCGTTCACTTTTTTCCACGGATTTCGTTGCGGACAATGGAATTGCACAGTTCATTGATCATTCAGTGTGGCCTGACAATATATATCTTCTGTGTAGAAATGGTAGAACAATTTAACTAGAGTGAAAGCAGAGTTTGGAGGACAGGAAGGCAGTGAAAAAAAACTTTCTTCTTTTCTTTTTTTTTTTTTTTTTTTTTTTTTTTTTTTTTTTCTCGACATAACAATAATGAAATTTATCTATAGNTTTTTTTTTTTTTTTTTCCCTGAACTTATACGCAGCACTAAAGATGTGAAATTCAAGTAAGCTCTGTAGCACATAATGTCAACATCTTTCTACAACACCGGACAACTCAGCACGTGTCCTCTGGTGCTCCCTGCCCAGCAGTTGTCCCAGCTGGCAGTCTGCTCTTGTTCCCTTAGCAATAGTATTAGTAAATTTAAGAACTTCAAGCCTGGTACAAATGGCAAAGCTGTCTGCGGTTTAGTAGGTACAGAGCTAAGGAGCAGAATTAATGATGTTTTTAAAACATCAAAGGTAGAATTATTGCCCTGTTAAGTCAAGGGTGAGAATGGCATCCCTAGCCCTTTGCATTCTAGTTAGGCGTTTCCAGCGTAGAAAATGGAGGAGTCAGTTTATTTTAATTTGGTTCCATGCATATTGTCCAATTTCATTGAAATCCATAGAACCTTGTCTATTAATTTCACTTTTGGAAAGCTTTGGGACATTCACAAGATCAAACAATCCATTTGCTAACCTACAGATAGTTTTTAGCTTAGATGCCAGTTTTATTACCATTACCCATCTGAGTTTTCTGGACTAATATATCTGAATTTTATATGAGAAATAGTATGTCTTTTAAAGCAGGAAACAAGCACACCTGCCTTGTTATATTTTGTCATATCCCCAGTGTTCACTTGTGTGGAATAAAGGCAGCATGCAGGAGTTCAGAAAGGCAGAAATGAAATAAAACTGATGTAAACAGTTTACAGCTCATGACTGAGACAGCTGAGTACACTCTGCAGTTTTATGGCCATAGCTCATCAAGTTTATTATTGGAAAAAGATGAAAATGTCCTCTAACCTGCTGCTTCTGTACTTTCTAGGTGATCATAAGAGCTGCTGGGAAAGGATGAAAGAGCTATGAATCCTTGGTTTAATATACATCACCTAAGAACCTTGCAGAAAGGACTGAGAACATGTGAAGTCAATGCAGGCTCTTCCCAGGCTGTTTTTAACAAGAATTGTACAATGTCATAGGCTTTGTAATGTTCCACGTTATACTTCAGTTGTCATTTGCATTTATCTGCTAAAACATAATGTTGCATAATAGAAGCTTTACCACAGTGCTCTAAAACTTGATATTTATAAAGCTTAATACTGTTGCTGGTCGACAGTAACTATTTCACTGTTCAGACACAGCTACAGGTTTTTCATGTTTTTCTGTGATTTAATTCCTGCCCCTACTGTCTTTAACAAGTTGCTTGGCAGTTTTCCCAGCTGTTCTAACAGTCTCCTGGAAAAAAGCTCCAACACTTTAGAAAGAAATATTGATAGTTTTTTCCATTAAATGTGTGAAATGGGAAAATTCGGTAATGAAGTACAAGAAAACAAATCTATCCTGGGATCTGATTTAAGGCCAAAACTTGAAGACTTGCACATGAATAGTGATAGACCTAACAGGAATGAGAACCTCCAAGATTTGAGTTTCTTCCCCACTAGATACACACACAAGTTATACATACATCATTCTGAAAACATTTTCAATAAAATTTACCACATTTAGTGTTTGTTTTGTTCTTTCTTAAAAGGAAGAATGAACTTTAAATAACAAACATAACAAGGCTGTGAGATTGTATGAGGTCTAATTATGTAAGATAAATGAAGTATAAAACATTATTATAAGAGATTATGAGAAAAGGATTATACTAATCAGGAGAAGAATTGGCAAGAGTTGCTGGTTTACAAAAGTTACAACTACTATCCACACTGCAATATGGGTGGCACAAATACAGTTCTGGATGTTGAACTTTCCTGAGCTAACATACCACAGAACCTGTCAATTCATTTATTAATGCTACATTGCTGGAGGATTTCCATAAAGACATCATTTGCCTTCCAGGAAGAAGTAGGTGGTGGAGCATGGGATGGAGGGAATCAGAGCTTGTGACTACTAGTGATCACTAGTCAAGGTCTGTTCAAAACAGCCAACCAGTTGAAAGCCCCTGCATAGACACTGCAAACATGCAAGAAGTGAGAATCTTGCAATTAAATGCAGATTATTAAAAGCTTTTTTTTATGTGAATGTTAAAATATTTAGACAGTGGAATGCTGCTGATTTCCAGAGCTATTTCACAGTTTATCCCACCTTTATACTCTACATCAAAGAATTTTTATGAAATAATTCTGGATGTATTCAGGTGTAGTAGTCTGTTCATGGCATACAGATATTCCCTGGTTTCACAAGAAAACACCAACTCCATGCACAGTAGGTTTTAAGTTCACTCTATTTTAAATATAGATATTTCCTTAAACCAGTCAAAGTTCATTAAGTACTGTAGAATGACCAGTGTCAAACTGAAGAGCAAGAGTATTCCTTGAAGAATTACAGGTTTTTTTTAAAAAGTGCCATTTGTGAAAATGCCTTAGGAATACCAAACAGTACTAGGTTTTAATGATTTAAGATAGCTACCTGCTGTAACACTTCTGCTGAGTTATTGGCTAAAGCCTTAACTTCTTTTTTCAAAATTCTGAATTTGAAGTTCTGAGTAATTTACATTTTACTCTGAGGTAGAAAGTTAATCAAAGTAAACGTGTCTGTGACTGAGATCTTTCCATGGATCTTTCAGCTACAGGAGTGGGTTGACTTCTCAGCTAGGTTTTATTTTGTGACTTTTCCTGCCATACTGATGGTTCTTCCACAAAGGAGTAAGGGAGTGTTTCCCATCATTTTCTTTTACGAATGAGAAAATTATTAAAGCTTATTAAGTAATTGTGGCTAGCCTTGGTCTGACAAAAAAAAAAAAAAAGAAACTGAATAAAAACATATTTTCTGCAATTTCTCAAAAGGGTCTGGGATTTGGGGACTGAAAAGCCCTCAAATCACTAAAAGGTAGTTACAGAATCACACATGTGTTACTGTTAGACTTAGGGGATGCAGACACACAAATTTGGGAAGACAAGAACTTTCTTTGTGGTATAATAGAAGTTGGAAATTGTAGAAAAGAACAACATATGATTTTCAAGAACAGCCACAAGACTGTTACCCTTTCCAGGGGCTCCAGCCTGTGTCTCAAGCAACTTTGGGGGGTGGGAAGGTGTTTAGGGCTAAAGAATGAGTATAGGTAAATTCACTACTGTTTTTTTCTGTATCTATCTGTCTTATGCTGTTTTTAAAAGAATTATGTTCAAGGATTTTGAATAGTTTTCTTGATAATGCTCTGGTGGTTTTCAGCCATTGTGGAACTGTTTAAATGGAATTGCTTTCTCTAACTTATATCAACTAATGGCTTATTGAGCTGAGATCTGGGAGGGCCTGAACTAAAATATATTGAGTTCCTTCTTGGTGTGGGCCCTTAAAGTCAATCCAAAGGTTAGGAAGCAGAATCATTAGAGGCCTAAACAGTGAAAAGCATGAGATGTATGAAAAGAGTAAAGTTACTGGGGGTGTCCAGAGCACACAAGGGGCTTTGCCAGGAGATACCAAAACAGTCTTTGTGCAAGAGCTATGGAATGTCATAAGGAAAAAATTCCCACCAATTGCTTTAGCCTGCTCTTATACCACATACTGTATTTATGCTATGGGCTGAACAGAATTATATTCACATAATGATACAGGTAGGGTTCTGCAGGTCCCTGTACTGCAAAGCACGTATCTAAGTCACATACTGGAGCTGGCCAGCTCCCTCTGTTTGCCCTTAGGGCTATGGGGAGTTTGTAAACCTGTGCCTGCCATGAGGGACACCCACTGCAGGGACTGCACTGGGAGGAGAATGATCTGTCACCTTTTCTCATGCCACAGAGCTGTTCTGCAGCCACTGAGGCTGTTCAGCAGAATCCAGCCACCCTAGGGTTTGCTTTGGGGATATGAGGCTAGTTATACCCAAAGTCCATCATCAGTTATCGTTTCAGCAAGCTTTACAGAGGAAAGGAAAAGGGAGAACAGGAACACTGAATGTCAGAAGCCAAGACCAGAAAATCCCAGCATAATTTCACAGGACAAAGGAAAAGCACTTATACATACTTGGAATTTTATCCCTGACCAATTTCAAAGGGCAGCTCCAGGCATTCAGTCATCAAAGCTTCCAAACACCTAAAAAATTAAAAACTAAACACAATATTTGCCACCATGGAAAATATGAGATAATCTAAGTAGAGGGGTCATTGCTGCCTAGCCCCACAATATTTAACACAAACACATAAGCATATAATCAGTAAAATTAAATTTGTAGCAACTTTTCAATTACCAGCAGCAATTAAGAATTGTAAAAAATAAAGCTGTTAAAATAGCAGAATTTAAGAGTTTTAAAAACAGCATCAGAAATCTAAGTGAACCTGTTTAATATATGGAAGACTGAACTAAAGGGTACTTGTAGAATATATGATTTTGAGACTCAAGGATGTCAATTTCAGTTTTGTCTTAAAGCTTTCAGAAGCATGGTACTTCCTTGAAAATGTCAGAGGTTACTTCACTTTTAAGCCTCATGTATAAAAGCTACTTGGAGACATTTTGTTTCTGATGAGAATTTATTGGATGTTTTCCTTCTCCATTTTTTTTTTAATTCTGCCTATCCAGAAGTTTGCTCTTTGCTTTTCTTCCAGCCTTTCAGTTATTGATGAAGTTCTTGGCACAGATTTCCAAGCTCTGAAACACAGAATACAGAATTCCGGTGACTAAAAAAGGCTTGTAGAGTCTTTTCACTGACTTCTGTGGGTTTTGGATCAAGCCCTCGGGCCTTATCTACTCTACCCAAATAACAAATAAACAATATCAACACAGAGCTACAGTACTGGGCTCATTTGTCAAATACTTGCCAGAGGTGGAACAAATTCAGATACTGCCAGAGGAACCCATTTGCTGAAGCAAAGCTATGCCAAATTATTTGCCACTATCAGGTTTAATCTATTGATGAGCATTCCTGAAAAAATACCTTCCTGTGACATGAAGAGGAACACCCACGGGATATGTTAGTCAAAAGGCCTATCAAAACATGATAGAACATATATTCCGCCACACAAATTATTCATGTGGTTTATAAACATAAGAAGAATATATTTCTCAGCTGGTGTTCCTCTTTAGGAATCTCTGTTTAATTTCACACCTTGTTCTCATCCTCGTTGGACTGAAAGTGAATGGGAGATTGTAATGGCTTTCAAAAACATGTTATCTTGATGTTTGCAGGAAAACATTGATAAAGCTTGAAGGGAAATATATCCCTTGCTCAGGTTCTCCCTGTGTTGATGGTGACTGCATGGGGTAAGGATATTACAGCAGAGACTTTCCAATTTGCACAGGAATTTAGAGGGATAAAAATCCAGACATGCACTCGGAACACATTCATCTCTGTTACACATGGAGTTAAATACACTCCTGATGCAAACACATGCTATCACTCCTGCATAAATATTTGCTCCCGAGCAAAGTCCCGCAGCACCTGCAGAAAGCCTGTTCTAGGGCACAGGCCAGCAGTCAAGTGTCAAAGCATGAAGGACCAGCAGGGAATGAGTTACACATTTCCTTGCAGGGAGTGTGACCACGATATACACAGTCACCTTCACTGCTGCTCACTGAAAACTTCCAAAAATTTCCAAATACATGCTATGACCGGAATCAAGTACTTGAAAGAGGAATGGGGCAAAAGCAGACAGCTGAAATTTGAACACTGCTTTTAAGATAGTTCTTGACTTAGAGGAAACAAAATAAGAAAAAAATAATCAGAAAGAGGTGACACATGATCTGTTTCACTCTATGATTTCTCTTATTTTCCTTTCATTAACATCAAAAATCTTCTTTCTATCCCTCCTCTTTCTCTCTTTTATTCTCTTTTCCATACTCAGTCCCACTTCTCGTTCCATCTCACATCCTTTTATTGCTTTCCCTTTTTGTTGTCTTGCTTAAAAGTATTTGCAGCTGCTGAAATCAGTAAAAAGGAAGACATGAAATAGGAGAATCCCCAAGAGCTAAAATACATGACAGATTGTGACATGCCACCAGTAATCTATTTAATTCAAGACTGAAAAGATTATGACAGTAAATTTGTAGGTTTTCCAAAATTCAGTACAGTGTTATACAGCATAAGGATGTTTTAATTCCTCACAGAAGAAGTCCAACAGCTTAAATTCATCTGCAAAGATTCAAAATCTATAATCAAAGCCAAGCTGTCTTCTCCAATACAAAGTCAACTAACCAGCCCTGGCAAAGGTAGGCTATCAGGCCCATCAAGGTGCAACAGGTGAGTAGAGCTGAAAGCAATGACAACAAAATCACTTGATAAGAACATCTTTTGGGTTTTAATCTGTTGTTGACTATAACACATGGACTAGAGCACACTGCAGGAGTGTGTCTGTGGAGAGCAGCAGTAGAGCAGCTTGAGAGCCACTGCTCAGTGCCAAAAAGAAGTCTTCACTCAAGTCTGATCTTGTTTCACTGGGCAAAAAGGCCCTTCAGCAACCAACATTCCTGGGCTCAAGGAAACACCTTGGAGTGTCTCTAAAAACCAAGATTTCCCACACATTATAATTACAGAATGGTCTTCAGGACCACACCTGAGCACAGCTCCTGCTACCGTCAGCAGGGGCTGCATGTTCAGATTTGAGAGAAGAATTTAAAACAGATTAATTCACACATCCAAACCTAAACAGATAGATCAGATGGACAAGATTAGCTCTACCAATCTTCCTGCAGCCAGAATTAGGAACTCAGGAGCCAGAATTTCACACTGTGGCTCCACACTAATCCAGCTGACACTGCACCTCAATTTGTCATGTCACCTGTTGTAGGATTTCAGTTTGTTCTAGGTTTAAAAATTGTTCCTTCATACAGGATAAGTGTGCATTATATGTACCTCAGTAACTTATCTAAAGTTCATATTCTCTTTTGGAAAAAAAATAACACTTATTACAAATAAATTACTAAGAACCTAAACTATGTCTCAGATTGATGAGTTGAAGTACAGAGAGTCACTAGTACAGGATACTGCTTCATACAAAAACACAGCAGAAATAAAACACTGACTCTGGTATGGAAGTGCGTTATATCCAAAGAAGCTATAATTGCTCTCAAGGACTCAAAAATCGTCTTTCTCACACTACAGAAATTACAACTTCACCTGTTTCCAGCACAAATTCAAAACATAGCCCCATACCAGCTATATGAAGAAAATTAACTCTACCCCAGCCAAAACCAGCACACAGGGAAGCCAACAGAGTTTAATTACATATAGGCTGTTGCATGAGTTCAATCATTTAAATCTGATGGCATGAAACAACTATTTTCTATCAGGGAAAACTATTTCTTCTTAAGCTGTTAAACTGGTAACATGGTAGGTGTTTAGGGTTTTGCAAATGTATTTTCTTTCTCGCAAGATTTATCAATACACTGCTAAAGTTTTTCAACGTTTTTCCTGCAGAATCCAATACTTACCCAGCTCACAGCTTGAAATAAGAATGCAATGAATGCTGTTTTCTCTATACTTTTTCCACCTGAAATAGATTTCAAAGTCTAAAGCTACTGAGCACGGATGTGGAGGGAGCCCATGTCTTTTAGTTCTTACTGTTGCAAAGTGCAGCTGCAATGGACACAGGTACCTTAGAGATGGAGAGGAACAGTTTATCCTGCCTGGGGATTTCTCCCCCTCCCTCCTCCAGGTCGCTGACTTCACAGCCAGATGACACACTCTGAATCACAGCAGTGTCACTCATGGTGTCCGAAGGCACCTGAAACGGCCAACGCGCAGTAAAACCCCGGCTACTGAACTGGAGCAGCTCAAGAGCTGCTTCTTGTGCTGCTGACTTGTCCTGTGTCCGAGGACACAGAGCAGTCACCGTTACAGCTTTGGGCTGCCTGTTCCGTGAGGGTGTCCTTTCTGTGAGGGTATCTGCTTTTGTCTTCCAAGATTAATAGCTCTGATATTTTGCCCTGCTTCTTTCAGCACTGTGGGGAGCCATTACAGATGGGCACTCTGTCCCGGACAGAGCCTTTCACACCCTTTGAACTGCGTGGTTCAGACTGATGCCTTGTGAGGGCTGACCTAGAGCAGAGACTAGATGGAGCTAAAGAATAAAGTAGGTATTTATTAAGAGGCCTCAATAGATCCACTTTGGGCAGCACAACTTGAAAATGGACAAAAAAAAAAAATGGACCACCGGTCACAGGGTCTCACATTTTCTAAGTTTTGGTCCATTGGCATATTGGAGTTAATTGTTCAATTACAGCTTTAGTCTATGAATTCTCATCTTTCTTGTTTTTCTCTCTCTGGTCTACTGTTGTTTATGCTCTTGGGCCTGAGATCTGGATTGGCTGTTCTTGGGTCCCTAGCTAGAGAAGGAATTGTTTTGTCTACCTATTTTGTGAAGAGAGCTTACCATCCCCTAATATGAAGCTTAGACTTACACACTAAAGCAGAACAGAATCTGAAAAATATAAAAGCTAAACCTTAGGCATCAAGATAAAAGAGAAGGTGTTAGCAATGCTTGAGGGTCATCTACGCAAGTCAATCAAACCAAATTTTCTGAAACACTAAATATTCACCACTTACCATCTGTAGATCTCAACCTGGTTTAGATCTAGAAGGATTTTGTAGCATATTTAGTGTGTACTTGACTTCTGCTTTCACCTGTTCTCTTAGGTTTGCTTTAATTTTTTCCCAACTGCAAGCAACGTATGTGAACATTTTTTTCTTCCTATTAGCAATGTTCTATAAATGTCTTATGTTTTTTTACAGTGTATTAATTCTGGAAATGAACTGTCTCTGCATATTTTTAAATACTTGGAAGTCTATCTGTGCTGGAAGCACCTAGGTTGTATAAAAAAATTGAAAAAAGTGTATTATACAAATTTACCTCATAATTTGATGGTTTTTAGCTCAGTCACATAATCACTGAAATTCACAGGAAAATGGCTGATTTGAATGCCTATACATGGGCATATTTGAATGCTATGTACACGGGCAAATTGGTAAAGGTAAGGTAGTCAATGTGACAGCTCATACTTTATGTGACTTAGGTCAGTACTTAAACTCCTAATATTTGCACAGGATTACACCTCTGCCACAAGGTCCACGGGTTAAATAACAGCCTCATCAGAAAGCTGTGTGTGAGTGATTTTTTCTTGAGAAATTTTTGGTTTGCTCTCATCCTCTCCATCTTCAGTCAGATCCTTCTATTCATTTACCTGTTCAAGATTGGGGATTTTTTCAGACAAGAAACATCTTCTAGAGGTAGATCTCTTCCTTCTTACACACTGCCTGGCACCCTGTGCCAAATATATGCTATTTGCATATAGCAATTACCTGAACTTGTTCTTCTCTTGTGATGATTGCAAATTTGGATTCCCGCTGTTCATCATGAAAATATTTTATATATTTTGCCCATCTTTACTGGACAGCTTTGTATTCATGGCATCTTCTTGCAGTTTTAAATACTATGCACTGAACATACTGTCTTGTCTCTTTGAATGTCTCAAGCTTTTAGGATATGATAACTTTTTCTAACTTTTTCTAGTTGCATGTTTCTCTGTTTCATCAGATAATAACTTCACCTATTCCCTTTGACATTTTTTCAACTTTTTTGTGTTGCTTATGCAATATTGATATTCCTTTTTCTATTTTTGTGTTCTCTTTATGCATACTGATCCATGATACATTCAATAATTCACAGCTACTAACAAAAAAAATCTTTTCATCCCTAATGCAAACACAAACACACACCCAGCTGAGGGATGTGAGAGCTGTGTATATAAAGCCCTTGCAGGAGTTTCTTTTTGCTAACATTGCAGCTCAGGTCTCCCATCACTACCACAATTTCTCTTTCTGTTCATCTTTTTAAATTCTTCTCTTTTGGCAGTTTTCTCCTCTCTAAATATTTCTTGCAACTAATCACCAGAGCTGAGAAATAGCCATCCCTGCAGCAAGCCACAGTCCTCTGTGGTCTCAAATTCCTTCAGTTACTAAAGAAAAGGTAAAACTTCCCTTTAATCACGGTGCCCACAGAAGGGACACAAAACCAAATATCCAGACACATAGGCTGAGTGAAGCTGCACAAGTGGAAGCAGGAAGGATCCAACCCTTGTCTCTGCAAACACAGAAGGATAAACTTGGCTGTAGCTGTTGGCATCGTTAGGAGACTCTTCTCACTGGCACTTGTGGAACTAATTGTAAAGCCTTGTTTTAGTGTGTGGGAGGCTGGAGATAATTTTAGTGATGGTGAGAAGTGCCAGACTTATCAGACATGGAAGATGTTGCTCCAGATTTCGCTTGTGTAGTGCTTTATGTCTACTCTAACTCAGTGGAACAAAACATTACTGGTTTGACTGGAGGGGGGTTGATTTAATAATTGTTAGCACACTTGTTTTGCAGCACTAATGACTAGACAAGGTTTTCTCTCCACAAAACCAGCATGGTATAGGCAGAAGCATCAAGAGCATCATTTTGCTGGTGTCTGCCTATTCTGCTGTGGAGTCAGCACTTCCATGCACACAAAATTATTCAATATATCTTTGGTACCACAGCTAAGGAAATTAATAAGCTTTCTCAGACATAAAACCAGGGAAGCCATTAACCTCTTATTGGAGGGCACAAACTCAGCTTTGAATAGTCTTCTGTTGTACTTTCTTGGACACAAATACACTTTTTTAGTATTTACAAACTCTGGAAATGCTTGGGGGAAAGTAAATATTGTGTTACCTTACTAACCAGAAATGGGATGGTTATTTGAAACATAATTTATTTCTTGGCTTGTCCCACAGCATTTTGATAACGCTAGTGAAAACTTTAAACAAATAGATGAAATGCAGCATATTTTTGTATCATTAAACTCTGGGGATTTTATTGAAGGGCAGAACAAGAATATATTGTTTTTTGCACAGGAGCTTCCACTGGTCAAAGAACAGCATCCAGCCATTGGCTCTGTTTAGAACTGTCAGTCAAAGCTTTTCTGATATGAAATATAAGACATATCAGAGCTACCAGTTTCATCAGCCACAGCAGAGAGTATTGGTGGTCATTTTCAGTAAAGGTGTTCCCATGACAAAGCCTTCAGTCCAGCACCCTTCACTTATAAGAGAGCACATTTCTAACTGATCTTTAGCACCCACGGTGGAGTGGATTGGATCCATCGTGAGTCTGAGTGCCTTCACACTGCAGGAAAATGTGGCTCACAGTCATGAGGCTCAGGCTCGTATTCATATTTGAATATCTGCTCCAAGGATTACACTGCCTACCCAGGAGTAACTCACACATCCAGGTAGTCCTTCCCTCCCTGGGGGCAGATGTTCCTCTGGACTCCTGAGCTTTGTTTCACGAACTGCCTGATCCAGTTTACGCTTGCAGCTTCCACCAGGGCAGATATTCTCGGCAGTAATTTTATACAAGCATTTCACCTGATGATGAAAGACAGTTGGTAAGGCACCACTGTCCTTGAGAAAATACAGCCAAACACCTCCCTGCCCAAAACCCCAATCTATTATCTCAAGCATCTGCTTCTTCTCCTGCAACCCAGAGAACAAGAAGGATCTCTGAGGCTGGTAAGACCAGCTTTCTTCTTCCTCTTAACATCTTTCTTTCTGGCCAAAATCTTCTCCTGCCAAAATCAACTTGGACACAGGCTTTGGACTGTCTGCCCTACCTGTCTGCCCCCACGTCTCCAAAGAAATGCAATGATTTCCCATCTGACCATGTTAGTATCTGTAATCAAGTGGGCTGAATAGGAAGAGGAGGTGCAACTCTGCTTTATGACACACAGCTTCCATTCCATGTAACACTATCCAAAATGGAGACCCATGTAAAAGGACTCGTTTCTTTAGTATTATTTTGCAATGTTGGATGAAGAGGAATTGGAAGTTCATGAAGCTGAGAGAGCAAGCAATAGAAGCATATAAGAACGTATGGACCCGAGAAAAACCCTCACAAATGGGCTTGAGTGAGCCTGAAATAGGATTTAGATCTGAAAAACTGTTGCTGCTTAAGATCTACCCTATGGTAGTGGAAAACAAGGCTTTGATTATAAATAAACAGGACTGTGCCACAGACACACCTTGTTTCATCACCAGTTTCTCATCAGACTGTGAAATAACCCACAGCACTGAACTTGACTGTTCATGTCAACCAGAAGAGTCCAGCATGTTTAAAAGATAGATAACTGCAAATAGTAAAGATCCTTAGCAGTAACCTGAATTCAGACAGTTTTAGTAACTACTTCACTCAGTCTGTTTTGGATCCAAGCAGAGCTGGCAGAAGAGAAAAATACCTCAGCTCTGGAAGCCAAGGGCAAAGAAACAATGTGGGGAACAAAATGAAAGTTACCTCGTGAATGGCAAGTTTTGGCTTGCTTCTAACTGCAGTAATAAGGAGGCAAAGTGATTCACTCTGGCAAAGTTTTCCAGCTTGAGGAGCTTGAAATAATAGGACCGCCCACCACAACCTGCTGCCTGTGAGAGAGCTCAGGGAGGGGGCCAAGGGCTGCCCGAGAGTATTGGGGTGATATGGGAGAAGTAGAAATGGAAAGCTCATCTTCAGCAGGGTAGAGATAGATACTAGCCTGCCGGGGAGGAGGGAAGAGAGGTAGGAGCAATGGCGTTGCATTCTTGTAAAAATAAAATTGAGTTCTGTGAAAGAAAAACCGTTCTGCTCTTTCACAGAGGTCAGGAGATGAATGTTTGTGTGTGCCACATAGCACTGCACCTTGGAGGAATTGCCAGGTCACCATATGAAGTCTTCATTTTGTCAGCTGATGAAGGAAGGTCTCTCTCTCTCTCTATATATATATATACGTATGTATTTTAGAGGTGGGTAGGAAGGGTGGCATGACCTACCCGTGGCAGGCTAGTCACAGAGTGAAAAAGAAACCAAAATAAAGCCGATATTGATTTTCTGCCTGAGAGTGGTTAATATTTATCTAGATGTTCAAACTGGATCAGGCTGCAGCTTATAAAAACTTGGCCAATCACAGCAAGATTTTCCAACAAACCTGTTAACATTTTTCAAGTATAGACATGCTGATACAACTTAAAAGAAAGGTACAGAATTGCAAGTCTCATTACTGTCACATAAATAAAACCTCCAAGACAATTAATTATGTATGTATGCTTCTAACTTTGTCAAAATGTATGCAATAGGTAATAAATTTTATTTTCTTAACCTATATTTAGGTGGGCACAGCAAAGGCTTTTTTTTTTTATTATTACTTCCAAATCACTTATCACCAAAATCATACTTTGGCCCCAGGCGTTTTCCTCATTTCTTTCTCTTCTGTAATTCAATGACCACAAAATTACACGAGGTTAACTACAGAAAGATTAATTTTAGGTTGTAACCATTTCATCTTGCTTGGGCGTTTCTCTCTGTGGGCCATCTCTGCTTGATAGCTTGATACCCACAGTCCATTTGCCTTTCTTAAGGGAACTTATGTTTAGTGGTTTCAGTCTCTTTCAGTGTGTAGACCCCAAACAACTATCAATGGGTCTTTTGATGCTTCCATAAAAATTTAGAGCCTATTGACAGTAAGTGGGGAGGTTTTCACCTGCTACTTCTTAGTGGTAGCACCTCAGAGGTCCATGGACCACAAACCTAAAGCTACCAAGAGCCTCTGTGACTCGCACAGAGTTACTCCACCTGTTCTGCAAAGGAGCCTGATTTTAACCTTATTAATGAAGAACACTAAAGTTGTGGGCAATGTATGAACTGCATGGGATCTGAAATGCATCAGCCATTTGAAATATGAGTTCAAAAATGGTATATAGACTCTTATAATAGAGGTATGAAGAAATGCCAAGGTCCATGGTCATATCCAAAACTGTTTCTAGTTCCTTCCTTCCTGTACATCTATAGGAAGAACTGCCTATATTTGGGCCTAAGAGTTTATTGAGAACCAGTTTACAGCCTGGGTGTGTGAAACTTACTGCAGCATGGTAGGACAAGCTCATGGAAGAGAGTCCTCCTCCTCCTGCGGCCTGCCTAACCCTCCAGCCCTGAACAAGGGTTTTCCCCAAGGGTTGCTTGAGCTCCAGGAAGAGAGAACTCAGAATGAGCTAATGGATAACTGAATGAGCACAGCCTCATTAAAAAAAAAAAAACAACGGCTTGAAGAACTCATGTTTTGAAAGGTCCTGGTCACTGGCATGGAAGTTTTTCTCCTCTGATCATGTTCCTCTCTGATTTGTTTTTATAAGTTTAGGCAGCTCTCTGCTGGTACAGCTGCTGCCGGAGTCCTGCCAGAGGAGCCATAATTTCTTAATAGCCTCCACCAATGAGCTGTCCTGTTAACAAAACAGAAGAGAAAACACAGTTGTAGAGCAGGCAGATGTAACCTCAGGCTAAGGAGGCAGCCACTTGTAGCTCCTTCTCTAACGTGGCCCCAGAGGAAACCTGGAACTGGTGCACCCAGGAGCAGGTGGGATGTGACCCTCCCTCCTGAAACCACCAGGTTTCTGTCCACCTACTTAGACATGTGAAGCCAAGCTTCAGCTGTGCATCAAGGCAGGCAAACAAACCCAGGAGATTTCACGTGTCCCACTCACTTCTGAAGAGGGGCCTGACAGTAACACATTGACAAGCCAGGCCATCAGCTATTCACAATGATCAAGAGCAGTGACATTTCCACATTTTCAGAGCTCTCAACAAACATAGCTAATTAAGTCTTGCATCATCTCCGCAGTTAAACACAAGTAAGTATTCATCTCCCCTTTTGACAGAGGAGGAAGCTGAAGTCTGGGGGGTATTTAGGGCCATGGAGTGAGTCACTGGCAGAGCCAGAGATATTTTAAGAGCTGTAAGCTCCATGATCACTGCCTTTTCATTTAAGTTATTAGACTCAAAAATGCCTCCTTCTCCATGTGAATTACAAGGAAGATATTCTCCCATTATCAGTAAGAACTGGATGACCTCTTTCTCAGTGTGACACCAGTCCTGGAAGTATTGTGACTTATTCACAGTACACAGAATATTTCTCATTGTATGTACCATTCAGGTAGGAAAAACAAGAAGAGGTGATAGGAAGGCCCTGGGTCTCCCAGGCATGGGTGGCATACAAGACAGGGAGGGCTCATAAAGTGTCCTGCTTTCCTGCTAGCTCCTTCTCTGGCTGCCTCCTGCCCTGCAGACAGTAGTGTCTGTGGCTCAAGATGAGCAGCTGCGCTGGGCGCATTTCAAAGTCTATAGAAATAATTCCTGCCACGTAAGTGTTACAAGAAGACACAACAGGTGGATGAAAGAGAGAACTGTAGAAGTTATCAGTGAAATCAGCCTCTCTCAGGCCTTTTTTTCAATTTTAAAAAAAAACCAAGCCCAGTTCCAAATATAACATGGATACACAATTTCATTCAAATTTACTAAATGTATGTCATAATTAGGATTCAGAGTAATCTAATGTACATATAATTATTTATGGACAAAGCAGTAGGTGTGTGCATGGGCGTCTGAAGGCAGTGACTTCTCAAAGCAAGTGTTGCCTAAACTAACCTGCCCCAACTTGCAACCACGCTTTTTCCAGAGCAGAGCAGTGGGCCAGCGTGCTGGGCGTAGCACAATGGGAGAGTGCAAGTCAGAGACAGAAAAGTGATCCTCATGTCACCTTTCCAATCACTCTAATCTTGAGGTTATTTTCTGAATCTCCTTTTTCCTTTGGCTCTGGGAATGCCTCAGTGCTATAAACCCAAAAGGTGCTCAGGAGCAGCATCCTGGGAAGGCATCTCCCTGAGCAGTTCTGAATATCTCTGCTCCATCTCCCTGACTCGGTCAGGAGCAGCAGGTAACAAAGAATCAACAGTACTCAGGTCCAAAATTCCTACAGGACATTCTCCCCAAAGAAGAGCCTTTCCAGGAGCAAATAAATCAACTTTGTGGAGATATAGAACAGCTATATTGTATTAGATTACATGGTTTAATGTGAGTTGAGTGATATTGCTTCAGACAAATTGTGCCCTCCTTTATTTCCTGGGGAAATGAAAAGTACATAGAAAATTCTGACAAACTGGTCAGCACACTTGCTAGCAAGCCATAACATAAGTTGACATTTTTACTTTAATAAAGTACTATAAACTTTTGGAACTACTAAATATTATACATAAATGCATGTGCTGACAGTTACGTTTCTGTATTTAGAACACTTATTTAAGCTGGGCATCTTTCTCATCAGCTGAATTTCATCAATGGCTGTGATCTGGTATGTTACTAGTTCTAAGCTTGCCAATTCAAAAGTAACTCTGGGTGCAATTCTGTTCCCAGCAGCACCAGGTCTATATCTGTATTGCAATTAAAATCATCATTTACCAGGTTAATACCAGGAGTACAAGCAGAGTGTGGCCTAGGCTACAAGAACACATACTACCTGATTCTATGAATACCACCTAGATTTAAATACAATAAACAGTAAAATAATATTTCTCAGTCAAAAGACATCTTTGACTACCAAGTTATATTCATGAATGTCTTGCACACATCCTTTCTGTTAACACTTAAATAGCAATTTTGTGCTGGATCCTCATTCTCCAATCCACACGTTTTGCTCACTCCTCCTTTGTTAACTCAGAAGCACTTTGGAAATACACCACTGCCACAAGCCAGAGTAAGCCAACACATGTGTAAGGACATAAAACCTGCCATACTGTCAAGAACCATGGCCCATCTAGCTCACTATTGTAACATCAGAGCTAGGAGCAGATGTTTTTTGGGAAGACTACAGAAGACAGAGTATTTCTAGTGTGAATCTCCACATGGCATTTCCTCACAGCTTCCAGCACCATGCTAAATATTTATATGACTGATGTAGTATTACATATTTCCATGTTTCTAGATTCCCCAGTGCTGGAGGATAAAAAGAAACTTCTAGTGCAGACTTAAAACCTCCAGGCTAATCAGAATTAGCCCATCTACTGTAATTGTCGTCACCAAACTCTGCACTGTCACACTCATTTTCTTTAGTCCATTAAAGCAATCTGATTAAGAGACTGGGTAAGTGTCCATAGAATGCTGGGAAAACCATAGTCAAGAGGGCATAGTCACAGTTACTGCATTAGTTGTACATACAAACCTCCCAGCTAGCACTGCACATAGACATCTCTTTCCAAGCATCAGCCCAGTGACCTTCTGCTCAAGGGCCCCAGAGGTGAAATCCTTGGCTGGTTTTTTATTCAGCCGTTAGTTAAAGTTCATGTTTCTGTCTCAGGGCACTGAAGTTTAGCCTGTGGGCATAAGGCTGTCTTGCATTCAAGAAAATACTGTTCACTGCAGAAAACAAAGGAATTGGGCCAGTGTGTAACTGTGTATTTGTTTACAATGGCAAATGCAATTTTTAGGAACGTGCTGGCTTACTGCAGCACATCACAAATCCTAGTAATTAAAAGAGCTACAATGAAGGGGAATTGCAAATCACATTTTCCAAGCCCCCTGGTTTCTTTGTGGGAGCAACACTTCCAGGTCCACCCAGCAGCAAAGGGCAAGTACATGACACAGTGACAACCTCGCTGCCACCAGATGCTGGGACAAAATCTTGGTGCTACCAGAACAGCTCAGCTCCCTCAGGGTGAGAGGGACACCCCACACCTTCCTATTCCATAAAAACAGATACTGAAATTATCTCCTAAAGAAATGAAAGCATGAAATGAAGCAGCTCCTGTCTTCTGAGCAGACTGCCTAAAATTTTCTATCACTGCCCATTACTTTGTAAAACCTCTGACAGACCCTGGTTGAACATCAGTGATTTGTTGCTTATAAAAGTCTTACAAGTTTTAAAATCAGACTGAAACAAATACTTTTCTGAAACTAATGGCATGTCCTACTTTTCTGTGGGGATTTGTCTCTAAAAGAGGATGCCATGTGCACGCTTTTCTTGGTACACATGGTCTGGTGGTTTCTTTTCCCAGCTGGGTTTTCTTTCTCACTGTTTCTCATGTATCACCACCATCTCTTACTGCCTGTCTTCCATTTCAGCACACGGGCTTTCTTAAAAAGGTTTTCTCCTCTGTAGGTTTTGTTACCAGAAAAGATTTCCATCATGCTGCTGATATCCCATGTCACCTTGAGCTCTTCTAAAAGACAGTTTTCCCCCTCTGTCTCAAACAGCAGGACCTAATGCCTCTTCTGTCACTATTACTTGTTACACCTTACTGTACACTTTTTGCTGTAAATCATACTCTGATGAATTTAAAGAAACACAAAAATATTCCTTCATCTCTAGATTTTCTGTGCTCCTACTTTTTATCATTAGTTTCCTTATTTTTCCTGTAAAGTTGCATGTTTTCCCTTGTTTTGCTATGCAGCCCTGAACTCCTAAGGCAGACCAGGACACATCCATTTCTCAGCCACACACAAGGAGCTTCTGCTGGCACACAAAGACACAGCAAGGGCCTTAGGGGTGATGAATGACAACCTTTGGTTTTCCACCAAAACCTCCTTTGAACTGGACAGGATTGTGTCTTTATAATATTCTCATGCAGTCAGAACCAGTAGCAACAGCGGACACAGGGAGCAATTTGGAGTGGCAGCACTGGTCTAAAAGCAACAGGAACAGCTTGGGTGGACACTGTGTCAGCCCAAGGCCAGGACAGTGCCCAGGAGCTGCCAAAGCTGCTCCCCACCCCACTCTGCCCAGGGCTGTCTTGGAACTCTGGGAGCAGAGAAAATGAAGGGAGCTGGCGCAGGAAGGTTGCGAATACACAGGTTCCAGGTATTCTCAGCTGCATCTGTCCTGCCAAGCACAGAGTATCTGATGATCATTGACCAAAAAATTTCTCAGGTACTTCTTAAAAAAAAATTACAGCTTTTTGTTAATTCTGTGAAGGTTTAAAAAAACCTGACAGAGCCAGTGTATGGACATTACAGTAGTCTTCTTTCAGAATAAAACCAAGGATTTGTTAAGTTCCTTTTAGGAACAAACTAGCCAAAATGAGAAAAACTACTGCATCAGGCAGTTGTTGCACTGTTTGGAAATTTCACAGGGACCTCAGCAAGAACCAGCTGCTCCCTTCAACCATGTTACAAATATACTCTCCAGTGGTGAATAAGCACCGTCGTCATCCTGCATTCCAGAAACAGACCCCATGGAATGACCCTGGTGAACACAGCAACAGCAGGAAAACTGCTTGCAATGCCTCACCAGGCTGAGTTTTGCTGCTGCCTGCTGCTTTGACAGGCCAGCTGCTGCTTGGAGGGCAGCACAAGATCCCCCTCTGAGTTTAAAAATACAAGAAATAATGTCTAAATGCCTGCGTAGACATTGGTGAGATGCTAAAACAAACTGCTGGTTAGTTTGTTACAAGATCCTCATGTCTTGATTAAACAAGAGTTGTTTTGGTTTGCCATTAAAATAAAAAAAAAAAAAAAAAAAAAAAGGAAGATGTGCATCTATCAAAAGAGCTTTCCTGCCTGTAGCAACTGTGATCCCAGGAGCTGTGTCCAAGGAACCTGGTGGAGCCAGGACAGCTGCACCACCTGTCCATGTTGAGACAGGTGCTCTCTGCTCCAGCCATCACTTGACAGTGAATTCAGCCAAGCCCAGACAGGTGAAGTGAAGCATGACAGTTCACTGAGACAGATAAGCAGATCAATTATTTAGTGATTCTCTCCTGAAAGGCTTCACCCAGCCTAAAATACCACGCAGCATTGGCAGGAAGTCTGCCTCAATCTCTGTAAGGTTTGACTATGTGAACACTATGTGCCCACATCTTTAGTAACCAACAAGTCAGAGAGGAGAAAATGTCAATAATGTGGCACAATATGGAAATACTGATTTTAAATACATATATTATTAAATAAAAACTAGGGACACTGCCAAAAACACTAGACAACTATTAGAAAAACTTCATTAAAAAATATTTTTAGTTATTAATATTAACATCTTGTGCTACCATTAATGGGACTACTAACTATAATTGTTATTAATGCTAACATCTTGCAACTACAGTACTAAAAGACAATTTTTAATCTTGAGATACTTATATGTCTAAATTCTTTAGGTTTTGCATTTTGTTTTACTTAGCAATTAAAATTGAGTCACTTCTGAATTTGGTCCACTCTTATCAAGCCAGTTTCATTCCCTGAATTCAGCAGCAGAAACAGCAGTAGTGTCTGAGATGAAAGTTTAAATTTAAAATTCTTTTGCTAATGCTTCACCAAAAAATGTCAAAGAAGCTTTCTTACTGTGCAGTCAGTGAAATTCTTCCCCAACATAAATCCACTAGCATTATTAGCAAAATATATGGAAAGAAATACAGACTGTCAATGCTAGCTTACAAGAAGCAAACGAAGAAAAGAGCATCACACACAAGTGTTGAATCAGACTCTTCCCCATCTCAAGCCTGTAATTCCTCATCTTGTTGATATTCCCTCCTTTTAACTTGCTACTTCCTGAAATTTAAAATCTAGTGAGAGAGAGAGAATCATAGCTATTTTTGCTACATGCTTTAAGAAGGCATAAGGATTGAATCTAGTTAGGTAGTTTTCTTTAATATGTTTTTCACAATACATGTGTTTCTTACTGCTCTACCATTCTTTAACCGCTTGCTTGAGCTGCTAGGGCTCTTTCATGCTGCAAGACATACTTTTACTTGCAATTAGCATCCCATATTAATAGATTCTACTTAATGAAGTTTAAAAATCCCTTTGAAAGGATACACATGCCACATTTAATACAGTGACCTTGTGTGCACTACGATTATTATTTCAAATTGTTTCTATCCATCTTGGTTTTGCTCAGGTTGAGATGAGGGGGTCCCTGTCCCAAAGCAGACCCAGTGCAGAGATGTGGCCATAGGGGACAGAGATGGGCAGCCAGGGCTGGGCTGGAATTTTTAATGGAGCTTTTAACGCAGACAGGTTGGAACTCCGTAAATAAGTACTGGGAGACAGTATTTTAGAAAAACAAAATTATCTTAATAAAATTAAGGAAACCATGACGGCAGAAAGTTTTATAGACAAGATGCGAGCTGGGGATGACATAAAGCTCAAGAGGGTGACAAGGAATTAGGAAGGGCTCTCACCCCTTGGCACAACAGCTTAAAACCACTACAAGAACTTTTCTTTCTGCAGTGAGCAAAGTTTTTTCCTTCTAATCCTTCAGGCTCCCAGTCAGATGTGGTGACAGCTGCTCATGCTATGATGCAGGGTCAAAAGAATTTTAAATATGTCTTTTTCTTAACTCTGAAAAAAGCCCCTGCTCTTGCAGAAGCTTTCCTTTCCTGGATACCTGAAACAGTTGTTGCTGCACAGTTTGCACAGCTGCGAAGGTCTCAACTTTAGACATGTTTAAGATAACTACCCACTCTGAGGGGCAGAAATAGAGGAAGCAAAGAATTTTGAAGAAAACAAATGATGATAAACTTCAGCTTCTACTTTTCACGTCTTCCTACACCAGTACTTTGGCTCAAATACCACTAAAGCTGATAGGCATAAATGCTACCTTCATGTCAGAGCATGAGAAACATAAGAAGTAACTAGGCTCACTCTCAAACACCACATACAGTAAGAAAACTCCCAATAACATGACACTTCTGTTTGTCACATATCACCTTAAACTGGCAGTCACATGGAAGAGAAATACAGTCTATTAGGGAAGAAAAGCATCCTTGACAGATCTTTCTCCAGAATCCAATCTCAGAGCTTTCAAGCAAACACTCAATCTTTCAGACTTAAAAAAAAAAGGAAAAGGAAAGGATCAGAGCACTGAGTACAACCACACCTTGCCAATGCAGAAGCTGCCAGCCTGCCCCCAGAAGGTCTACAAGAAATACTCTTAATTCCTCAACCATCAGACTTTACAGCCAGCATGTGATGCACACTGTGCAACATGGCAGAGGTTCTTGGAGAGCATCCAGGGGTGAAACCTGTCAACCTCTACATACTAAAACAAACTCATGAGAATTATAAATAAAAAGCAGAGTTATCATTTACCCCTCCCCAAGACAAATCGCAAAACAGTAACTCAGTCTCACATCTGACTCTGAAGGGAGACTTACAAAACATTTAGGTTTAAATACAACTATAATATGATTGAATAGTACAGAATAAATAGGGACATCAAGTTTATGCTCACTGCAATTCTCCCAGCATCTCATCTCTGTTGCCTTGTTCCTGTGCTGCAAATGCTTTTTCTTCATTTCAATCTGTCAACTTTCCTGGTACTGAAACTTACTGGTAAAATCACTCATCCAATGAATGGACTAATTCATTAACATAATTACAGATCGCTGTTTATTTTGTTTTGGTACTTCAAAATGACTTGCAAAACTTCACTGGCTTTATAGTATAGTACCATTCTGAGAGAATAGTTATTGCAGGGATGGGGTGAGGAGTGAGAAGCTCTAGAAGGGTGAAGGACTCCTAGATCTGTTTTGCTGCTCCAACAGATGTATCAGCAGCCTGGGAATAATGGTTTTCCAGTGTTATCTGCATCAGACTTGCTGAAATGCATGCAAACTGGAAAG
Organism: Chloropsis cyanopogon; assembly: GCA_013400585.1. Taxonomy (NCBI): domain Eukaryota; kingdom Metazoa; phylum Chordata; class Aves; order Passeriformes; family Irenidae; genus Chloropsis; species Chloropsis cyanopogon. Next base: position 114,770 of record WEZZ01006939.1, read on the forward strand.
CTTCACCACATTTTGTATCAGCTGATCTAACCACACATATTTCTTGAAGTTACAAACCTTCCTTCTTTTACAAGCCTAACTATCAGAGTTACAACACCAGTGGTATAAAATAATGAAAAATAAAAAGTACATTGCACAGACACCAGAAAATAAATAGTGGGCTCCGTCAGTGGGGTGTCAGGGAGAAGGGAACAGAGAGTCCCAGCTGGGCAGCTGCCTGCTGGCACTCTATTCCTGCCTTGTTCAGGGAAAGAAGCTGATGGATAGTCTCAAATATTTGACCCCACACACACTCAATTACCCAGTGAAAGTCATACAAAAGACCCCTGCTGCTAGATAATCCATACTACAGTACACTGGGATATACAAAAGACAGCCATGGAATTTACCCAACCTATTAAGGTGACCCAGTCCCTGCTCAGAAGCACTGACAGCCTCAGAGATGAGCACTATGAATGGAAGCTTCCATACTTCAACTTCAGCCCATGCTTCTGCTGCTGTGCCCCTCATGAAGGCCAGATCAAATCTGAATTTACCTGAATGCTGCCCATCTTTTCTCTCCTATCTGTACTTTTTTCAAAATTCTTGACAAAATTATTTTCAAAATTTCTGACAACCCCCCATGCTTTGATCTGCAATACACACTGAAAAAGGTATTTTACATAACAAGTAATGGAACAAGGCATCAGTGAGGGGTTTCTTTAACAATCACCACCTCTCCTAAATGAGAAGCTGAAGATACTCTCCAGAGCATGGCCAACAAAGGCCACATCGTGAATAGGGGACAGCTGGAATTCCTGTGGCAGTTCTATTTTGAAAACTTGTCTGATGGGAACACCTCCACTGCTGCCAGCACAGGCTGCTACTGCTGCTGCTTAGGTTAGGCAAAAAGAAAAAACCCAAAACAACCCAATAAAATGCAAAATAATTTTTCAGAAAAGCCAAACATTAAAAAACACTTTGAATGATTTTCTGTTTTCAAGCACTCAAAACAGATGACATTTTTCTTGACTTCATTTATATTTGTTGTTATGAAATATTTCTGCTTGGGTGCAAGCATCAGAATCAGGTCCCTACTGTGTAATGGGCCCCAAAAATACATGTAATACACAATCCCTGTTGCACAAAATTGACTCTTTAGGATAAAAGAGAGTTGAGGAGAGTGACTAAATACTTAAACTAAATAATCATTACTCTCCTTACCCATCTAAACCATAAAAAGTATCTTCTTTCATTTGTCCTACATCATGGTTATTAATTATTTTCATACAAAGAGGCATATTTTGGGGAGAGGGTTTTCATCTTGCTGATGAACCGGGAAAGGGCTCTTTGCATATATAGGCAAATATGAAACAAATGTGTGTATATATATATATATATACATACACACTTCTCTATATATAAAAAAAAAAAGGCAAGTGGGTGGAAAATGAAAGCATTACTGGTAAAATGAAGGTTATGGGGTTAGGACAGGAGAAGATAACAGAGAGGAGCAGAACTCTGAAGGCATTTGAGGTGAAGACAAGAAGCTTAAACTTTGTATGCTGAAACAAGAAAGAAACATTATGAAGGAGTGTGGCCAAAGTGACAGGCAAGGAGACAAGCTTAGAAACTATGGACCATGAGGACTGTGCAAGGCCTCCATCAGTCAGTGGAGGTTGAATGCAAAGTTCAACAGCAGACTTCTAGCTAGGCTCATAATCCTCAGTCTGAAAACATTCTGTCACTTTGCACATCCTCATTCCTTGCTGCTGTTCCCTGCTTTGCCTTGGCTCTAGTGATTGTTGGATCCCATGGTCAGAATATTCAACTCACTGAACAGGCAGAAAACTAATCCAGCAACAAGCAGTAGTAGAGAGCTTTCTGTCAGGCTGAACCCAGGGTCTGGCAGGTGGCAGAATGGGTGAAGGAAGGGGAAGGAATCTGGGTGGGAGCAGGCAGGAGAAAAACTTCCCCATTTTGGGGCTGAAGAAATATAAGACTAACTTAGTAGTCAGACATAAACTTCATCCTGGGGGGAGGAAGGTTACAGGACTTACGACAAAGCGCTCAGGTAAAGATTTTGGCAGTTTGGGCACAAAGAAAAGAAGGAAATTTGCACTTATGCACCAAATTAATTGGTACATTATTGATGTATACCTTCAAGAGCTGCAAGAAGACAAAGATCACACCTAGTTTTAGACTCCTGAAACAAAGTTGACAGCAAAGATGTCAACAACAGCAGCTTATTTTTGACTCCCAAATTTTAGTAATAGCAAGAGATTATGAAAAGAAGCCAGAGGGAGAACTTAGGGTAACTGATAAAAAGATGAATAGTGAAAGTCATGATTAGCATAGGGAAAAGAAAGACGATAATGATATAACCAGGAACTGGTTTTTCTGACTGCTTTTACATTATCTGTCATTTCAATACCTCAGCTGGATATCAGAGGAGGACTGGGTCATGAAACCACTACAGACAAGATTCCTACTTCCATGGGTAGCAGCACCACACAGAAGTGGGTGGGTTTTAAAAAATATATGTATATGTCAGTTGAAAGTATTCCTATAACTGTATATAATTTGGGGCAAAGGAGATGTGCACCTGAATATTTGTTTACCACTTGTTCTGAAGTGTGAGTGCAGCAGTGTGGACCAGAATTATTAACTGTGTTACCACTGATCAATTAGAGCAGGTTGTGATGAACTCAAGCCCACAGCCAGCTGCCGCCTGGAACAACACCCTGCTGGAATTTTGTCTCGTCCTGCCAGGCAGCACCAAGTACCCAACATTGTGTGGTCCTTGGATTTAAACAGAAGGCTTCAGCTATCAAGTGTAGCTTCAAGAGTCTCCCCTAGAGAAGTCCAGTTCCAAAAACGAGCTCCCCTTGACCTATACCCTACACACAGCAGCTGGTGAACCACAGGTCTCAGTTACCCACACACAGCGTGTGGTAGACCTGGAAAAAATTACAGTGTAGAGACAGAATGATACAAATTACTTGAAAATAAATTATCTGGCTGACAACATGCTTACCTTCAAACTAATCACAAATCTACATTTTAATATTTTGAATAAATGTTTTCAGCATATCAGGATCATCAGATGAGCTGAATGGCAGCTTAAGGGTCTCTGCTGAGGAATTCCAGACTGTCTCATGGAGCATGACTGCAGGGGCAGCAGGTGAATTACATCACCCTCTGCTTTCCATTTGTATTTGATGTAAGATCTTTTTTAAGATTTCTAAACACTGAGACTTCAGTGTTGCATAAGCAGAATGACACCAGCAGAGAGAATTCAAAAACCAAATATTTTTGAGTAATCACTGAACCTCTACTGCCTAACTGCAGACAGGTTTTATGGTTTGTTTGTGTGACTATATCCAAAAGTTCTCATCTCCCACAAGAGGGTTGCCCTACTACACCTTATCTGCTGTAAGTTTTTCTTGTTTGCTTGCTGTAGTGCTTTCAGGGGTTGTTTTTGTGTTCTTTTGTTTTTCAAACACAGAGAACATCTCGATTTGCCTTTGAATACAGGTCCCTTTCGTTTGCACAAAAAAAGACAACATTCACCTTTCTCAAAGAATGGAATATCAGGCAGGCCTGCTAATCCAAATTGCCTCTGAAGGGTCAGTCCCAGATGCTCCTGGTGCCAAACTTGTGCTAGTGTGTCTTGTGCTTCCCTGTCAGTGAGCAGGATGCACTCCAGATAGAAATACTTCTGACAGCAAGATATGGATCAGAAAGCCCGATGTCCCTCCAGCAGACTGCATCACTTCAGCCCAGAGTAAAACCCCATAGCTCAGGGACAATCCTACTGAGATTTTAGGGGCCTGCTTAAACAGGTTTATGAAGTTGTTTAGCAATGTCCAACTCATGTTTTTTGGTTTTTTGGTTTTTTTTCTAAATTATTTGGACTAAGCATGAACCTCAGCCTGTGGCTGTGCAGCAAAACAAGAAAATAAGGCAAAGAGTAGCAGGTGGGTGGTGAGGAATTGAAGCAATGGTTCAGTGGACCGAGCAATCTCATTTCTTGGCCTTAAATCTGTTTTTGTTATGTCAACTTGTCTGATACAATTGTATGAAAAATAACAAAGTCTGTGAGAAAGTAAGAGCTCTGCAGGGTACACAAAGGTCTCACAAGGTGATTGATCATGGCATCTGTTAAATCTCTGGGTAGCAAGTCCATGTGTTTTCCATGAGCCTCAGAGGAAAAGAGTATGGAGTGGAGTTTACCCTATACATGGCATCTGCAACAGTCTCACTGATTGCTACTTCAAAACTAGGAAAAACAGCAATCCAAAAACTATGAAGATGAATAGAAACTTTTTACTATATTGATTCAAACTGCTGTTGCTAGATAATCAGTTGGAAGAAAAAGGGTAATTTTCTCACTCATCTTCAAAAATTTGGAATGATTCTAATCCTTTCAGTAATACATTCAGCTGACTTTAAAACTATGCATCATGTCTATTTTTGACAGCCAAAAAGACAAGCCAGATCTTTTCAAAAGTTATTTTCCACTATTTATAGTTAATTGGCCCAGTACTCACAAACTAAATAAAGTGCAAGAGCAAATAACACAAATGGGAGCCTTAAACATAAAGATTTGAAGTTCAATTTGCATAAATGTCTCACCCTGCATCACTTGGGGATTTGCATTCCTGCAGGGAGGACACTGGAGGAGCAGCAGTACTGGGAGCAGGCTCCTGCAACCCACACCAGCACAGCACTGCAGGGACTAACCTCAATTTTCATCCTTGCTTTCTGCTGTCACACCAAAGGTATTTTACTCTGGAGATTAGTCAGCTCACCCTACACATTCCCTGCTAATTTTGGCATCTACTGACCAGGCAGAAAGTATTCTCCAGCAGGAAAAGGAAATATGAACATTTGCTTTCCAGGACAGCAGTTGGTCTTTGCTTCTCCTTGCCTGATTTCCAGACTGAGTAATGTAACACTGCCTGTGGGAGTGAGCACTGAGGAGCACCAGCAGATTGTGACCACAGCTCAGTGCACACACTCTGCTGAGACCTTCCTTACACATGGTAATTTTTCCAGCTATCAGTCACCACTGGTGTGTTATTACCTGCTGCCACCAAGGACAAAAGCTCATTGCACTCTGAGGATAGCTTTTAACTCATGGCAAGTACAGGTTTAGTTTGGCTTCTTGTGGTTTATTTCTTTCTGACTTGAGTGTACTTATACTGCCTATGCATTTATACAGCTCCCTTACTGCTAAAATCAATACCTTTCCACTTCAACAGTATGAGCAGCATCACTTCCATAAAAGAGATATGTTAAATCCCTAAAGGCTTCACTGAGCAAAGCCCTCTGCATATCCATGCCCAAGGGAAGGATAGCGCTTTTCTCAAGGTGCCATTTTCAAATGCCTGTATAATGTTCATTTCTGAAAGGTGGCAGAGGGAAAAAAATGTGACTGTACTGTCACAAAAAAAGGACAAATGCAAGCAGAACTGAGATTGTACAACCACATGGTGATCTTGTCACAGGATTCCTGAGGCATCAAATGCTTATTATCTCACTAAAGAGACATTCACTGCAGAGTCCCAAGCCTTCCTTACACTGCACTAGGTGTCTTTGCACCAGGCGCAGTACTACCCAATCATTTATAAAAACTTTGTGAATATTGGCTCCTCTCCTCAATAACCCAGAGCTGAGCAGATAACATTACCCATTTCTCAGTGAGTCTGTGAAGCAGAGGATGACAAAGGCCAAAACTGCTGAGAATATGCTGATTTTTAGATTCCCAACCAGATATTCAAGCAGCTCACTGCCAGTGAATTTTGCACTTTGTAAAGGATTTTCCCATCCAAAACAGACATCCCAGGGACTGCAGTGCTTTGTGTGAGTACCCATCTCTGTTACAAGGGTTCAAATCTGAACATTCAGAAACAGTTGCATTTTGAGACAATTGCCTGAGATTTTACAATTGCAATTGCATAACAACAATTACACACCATATTCGAAATATTAAAAACAGATCTTCCAACTCAGCTCTTCCCCTTGTGAAAACAGATTAACAACACAGATTTCACAGATTTTTCCTTCATCCTGGGCAGTGTGCTGTAGCCATGCTATCAGCCCTCACTTTCCATGAATTTATGTCCATCTCTACATTCTACCAACCCTGTTTTCCCCATGGAGATAGCAATAGGAGTCCCAGTAGGGACAAAAAGCTGAAGGCTGTCGATGCACACATTGCTTTGTAACAATAATGTAAACAGCTCTTTGTAGCTTATTTTGGAAAACAAGATGAAAGTCTGACCTCAGCAAGTTAAATTTACTTTTGCATCTTCTAAAGTACAAAAACAGATCTCCCAGAAGTGCTTTGGCATGAATAAGGTTTTTTTTTTTAATGAGCTTTGTTCCCCTGAGATGAATATCTCATTTTAAAAATAAATATAAGTAAAGCCAGCAAAACAAATAATTATTATAACATGACAGGAAAAGAAAACATGGTTCTATGGTATGAAGAACATGCAAAGTTGCTCTGGAAAAAAACTTTCCAACTTAAGGAAGATTAAATATTTTTCTGGAGGTGAGAGAATACTTAAGAGTGGTTGCACAAGTCAGCACTAAGGTCCCTCAATAACCCAGTACCTTCACTCCTTAAGCACTAGCCCAGATCAGAGTGTGAGAATATGTATTTCTGCCAATACTGTCCCTGTCTCCAGGCCTTTTCAGGGATTTCTTGGCTAGATGTGGCTTCTTTGGTATTAGTAGCCCTTCACAGTGTTCCATAAACTTGTCTCGTCTCCTCCTGAGCCACAAGAACTTTCAACAGTCACAACATCCTTTAGGCAAAGTGTCTAACCACTCAATTACCCATCCTATGAAAATCCACTTCACTATTTATTGCTTTTAGCCTGGCTCTTGCTAGCTTCATTTGGTGTCCCATAGTTTTTTGTTGAAAAGAACTTAATCCCTGCTCATCATTTCCACACCATTCACAGCTGTGACCTTTGTGAAGTTCTCCTTTGCTCCCACCCCTTCCCTAATTCCTGTCTACAGATCTGTCCTTCCCACTCCAGAGCCATGGGCAGGTACAACATGGTGTCCCTCCAGCCCGGCAAGGCTTGGTCAGGCAGGTTCTATACCTCGCACAGCAGGTGTTTCTTTTTCATTATCAACCAGCCCTTTAAAGGATAAGTGTTTATGAGCAGTGCCTTGTCCTAATTGCATTATTCCATCAGCTCAAAGAACAGAGATTTATCTCACAGTAATCGAGGCAGCAGCAGCAGCCTGAGCTTCGTGAAGGATTACTGCCTTGAGCCCTGGGAGGAGCAGGCTACGTCTGTCAGCTCATGTCCAACCCCCACAACCAAAGCCAATCACAAAAAGCCCCCTCTTCTTACAGCATCCTGATAATTGATTTCTCACAGCTGCTCCTGCATCTTGTTCCAACCCTAAACATTCCCAAATGCTCAGAGAAATTGCAAGGTCTTTCCAAGTTTTGGGCCCAGCCTTTTTCCCAGTTTTTGGCCTCATAGCATTCTTCATGGCCAAGCTCCCGGCACAGCATTCATCTGCATTGACGTGGGTGCCTATTTGTAACCTATTCATTCAGCACTCCTCTCACCATGGTAGAGATCCACTCAGTGGCATCTCTGGAGCATTTAATCTCTGAAAGGAGCCAGAACAGCTCAGAGGAAACCACTAAGTACCTACTTTTTCCTACTGACTATAAAGAATAGAAGATGAGTAACTCAGGTGCAAACCTTTACACTCTAGACTTCTGAAGTTAGACATCTCTTGACATCAAAAAAGGATTATACATGCTGCTAAAATAATGGATTTTTTTCCAGATAAAAGGTTATATTAATTCAACAAACACAAACTTTAACAATCCCTACACATTGAGTTTCAAAGTTTGTTATTAAATGCAAAACTGTTTATGATTATAAACAGTCCACTCAATAAAACAAAACCTAAATAAAGGAGAGGCTTTTGCTTTCAACAGAGATTTAGAAAATAATTGAGTTCTCTAAAATAATTGCAACTATTCTGCAGCCCATTTAGAAAGACACAAACAAGGGTAATTTTATTTAAGACCATGAATCTAATTTCTTTTTGATCTTGCATGTAATATCTGCAAAGGACAAAGAATAAAGCTTCTCAGAGCTCTGTGATGCTCTCCCGCAGCATCTCAGTCAAAATATATTAGAAATGGTAGAGATCTAGTTCACCGAACTCTGCCAAATGGGCCTCTCTTGAGTTGCATTCTTACTGTTTGTTACATTCTAGGTCTAAGTATCCAAATTGTTGGAATGCTGTTGCGTAGTTAGAAATCATGGTAAGGAAGGTTTTCCTCATGTTCAGCTTAAAATTTTCTTTCAGTTCACCCAACCATCCTTTATTGTAGCTTTTTTATGTCCTCATATTGTTTATATGTTGTTTATGCTCCTCCCCCTCCTCCTTGTTCATATTTATCCTTCAAATATTTTAAAATATTTTTAGATTTTATACTTTAAATATTTTAACATATATCCCTCCAAACCCTGAGGTGCTCAAGGAGACTGTCTACAGCCCTACAGCTCTTTTGCCACGTAGGTCAGAGCTCAGGGACCAGCCTCTCTTGTTCTTGTAGCTGACAGCTGCAGAGCCATGAGGAGTTCTTCCCGGCAAGGCTGCACCAAAGGAGAAATCCAACACACAGCTAAGCCAGGGAGAGAGCTTTGGCTCACATTAATGGCATGTTACCAGTGGTTCCAAAACCAGGATGGGCTCAGGTATCACCACGGACTCTTCATCCACAGTATGAATTAACATACTCATTGCCTGGGGTTTTTGCATGCTGGCAGCAGATCCAAGAGGCCAAGCCTGACTCACTGCCACCTTCTTCAGCTGGGCAGCCACCATGGCTTCCTTTTGCTCCTGGAAACATCCAGAGGAGTAAAGACACTCAGGGATTGCCACCATGCTCCAAGCCACCAGCAGGTATGTGGCAGAGCAAGGTCATTCATTATTGCAGTACCTGATAGAAGTTCCTTATCAAAGCTTCACGATTTGTCTAACAAGTTTCTGATTAAAGCCTGGAGGCCAAATTCTCCACTCTACCTATCCATTTCCTTTTGGGAAAGAGAATGCATACGAACCTGGTCTAGCAATCCTAATGGAATTCATTCTGCCATTCAACTTCATTCTATTTTCCCTTTAGCTTCTCTCACCTAGGATTTCATATTATCAAGCAATTTTATGCATGTTCATTTAATTACACTATATTTCATCTTCTGACTATAATCACTGGCCTCAGCCCCATAAACTGGATGCAATTTCCACAAAATTAAAGTAATTCCTCACCTGTAAGGTCCCATACAGCACAGTGGAGAGTAACATTAATGGGAACAGCACGAAATGTAAACTATGCAGCCCCATCCCACTATGTGTTCTCAGACAGCTTCATACAACTTCAGCAATCCAGTCTCCCACTGTGGAACCTACTGTTATTAATGTTACCATTTTTGTTGGAAAAGGATGCAGGTGCCTTTGAACAGCTGCTAAAGAAACAAGCCAGAAAATAAGGCTGTACTCCTTAAGACTTTTTAATCTATTTCTAAAAGTCTGCAGAAATGCTAGCTAGACTCTGGTGAAGATGCACATACTGGTGTCTCTTGGTAGTGCTAAAAGTGTGTGTGCACAGAAGGCCAGTGCAAGCAAGCCACATGCCCAAGAGACAATCCACAGCACAGACATGGGTGCACTTGTAGATGACAAAGGATATTTGCGTGGAAAGGCTGAGAAATTCATCTCCTGAGAGTTCCAAAGAAATAAGCATGAGGTTTCTTAATAACCTGAAGGGAAAAAAGAGGGAATGTGTGACTAGAGAGGGGTACTGACGAGAGCTGGAAGGTAGCTGGGATCAGCCATGGAAGGAGAAAGGGGCCAATAGACTCATGGTCAGCTCCTCCACAGAGACCAACAAGCAGTCCTGGGATATTTGCTTTGCTACAGCTTCCACCTAATATCAAACAAAGCATCCAACTAGAACAGGCTGTTCTCTTGCCAGTTCCCTGTGGCACCCCAGTCTAAGACTTTGCTAGTTTCATGTGTGTGTGTGTTTTTGTTTTAATAATCATATAAGAGGATTTCAGATATTTTTCCCCTGGTGCTTTCACTCCATTTAGCATTGTGAAAATCTCCTCTGCTTTGTAGTTTAGCTCTGCCTAGGGTTTGTGTTTTGCACGCTCTGATTGAATGAGGGCACTAATCCAACAATGGGTTTGCCCATGAAAATATGTTCAACCTTTGCTTCAAGTTATAAAAGAAAAAAAAAAAAAATCCCTGCTTCTCACAGAGATGGAGATTGACTTTATTAGGTCAAGGTTTATTCAAAATTAAAATACTGAACCATATTATCAAGCTAAACCCAATAATGACAAAAACTGTGATCCTGAAATTTCACACACAGACGCACCTTACTTTTTTTGATTTCCAGACGTTCCGGATAGGTGATGTCTCACCTCTGTGCATGCCCAGAACTGCCTCAGTCTCAGCAGGGCCGAACAGCTCAGCCCTGCAGCCTGAGCAGGCTCCAGAACCTAATGTCCCCTAAGGGGCTCTGTCTGAAGGGTGTTTTCAGAACACACAACACAAGATTAGGCACCCCATGAAGTGCACTGATGGCAGATACTTCCTTTTAAAATAGAGCCAAAGGAAGCCAGCAACCTTCTCACCTATCCCTTCTATGTAATAGCCTGGGGATGAGAGTGCACACCCAGGAAGAGGACCCAGGCTCAGTTCCCTACACCGAGCCCGAGGTAATCCAAAGCACTCACTTAGGGGCACCTTGCAAAGGCTCACCTGGGAGCGAGGCCTCTCCAATCCTGCTGCTGAACATAAGGGAATTCAGGACCCCATCAGGCCAGACTGAAAGCACACTCTCATGTGCTGGCTACCTGGGACAAATTTTGGCTTCTGCTACCAGATGAGTCCTCACATTTGTTCAGATCCACAGCACCACCTACCACAGTGATGAATCTATGAAGACAAGTATTCAGAATATAAAAGGTTAAAATATCTAAATCATCTTACAATCGAGTTGCCCTATATATTCCAACCAGATTACCATATCCAAGCATCTGAAAATCTTTTCTTAATATTTGTTTCTGCCACAAAAAATAGGAAAAAACTATTTAAAACCACAAACCCATAAAGGCTTCAGAAAAAAAAAAGCAAACAGCTTTTAGACAGATAATCTCAAAACAAGTAAGGAGGCATTAAGTGGTACAGGACCAGCCTTCAAATAAAAGGATTTATTATACCCATTTTCTACTGTCACACCTCCCCCTTCCCCAGTCAGCTGCAGCCTGTTTCAAATGGTAAGACAAGTATAGATTTCTGGCTCCACTCCCAATCTGTTTCTCTGCTTCAGGGCTTCTCCCATCCTCTCCTGCTCACTTGAAACTCACATAATAGCATTTCTAAGCTATTTCAAAATGTTGGGAAAGAAAGTTTGGTAGCTGCACCTGTAACTCTCATTGCTTTCACTATTTCCAGCTTCTTCCTTAAGCCAAGTTCAGATCCCACATTTAACTCACATGCAACATCCTCAGATGAAGAGCCCTTTATTTTCAATAAGGCTTCAAAAACTCACACCATCAGATAATCCACACAAAACTCAAAGAAAGAAGGTTTGGGATTGAGGAAGCAGCTAACAGGAACACAAGGAATGAGGATATTAAGAGAGGACAAAATTATGGAGAATCAGATGTGAAGTAGCTCATCAGTTACTACTTGAGCTTAAAACTGCCCAGTTGGTGAATTGTAGGTTAGGGATTTTTCCTGCCTGAGACAAAATTATGCACCACAAATCAAAACACACAACATATTCCAGCACTGTTATCTCTGCATCTGCCTATTCCTCCATTTCACACACCCTTAAATCCCAAAACTGTATCTTTCCCTGCTTTTTGAAGGCCCTTCTACTCTAACAGTGATTTGACTGTGAACAGCTTCACACCTCTCCTGTTTCTTAGCCCTTCTCTCTCTCTCTCTCTCTCTCTCTCTCTGGTCTTGGCAAGAGGATGATCAACATTTTCAAAAGCTGCAGTACTCCCCAGCCTCCTCTTCCTACAACAACAAATAGTTACCTCTACCCAGGATTCCAGTGGAAAACCACAGTACATTTTTCTGCAAGATGTGTTGTCCTTGCCTGGAGAAGGCACATGATTGAGATGCAAAGCACCTTCCCCTTTTCCCCCTCCCACCTGAATTTGCTAAAAGGTTGCAGCTGTCTCAGCAGAAATGCATCACAGCAGGTCCTAACATTTATTAGGAACAATGATCACAGAAAATCCTGAGCTGGAGGGGCCTCACAAGGATCATTGAAGCCCAGTTCCCTGCACAGGACAGTCACAAGAGTACCAATGCCATTACCCAAAATCTTAAGAGCATGGCAGCAGCGGGACTCTGTCTTTCCAGCCTCCAAGCGTGTGTGCACACTCTGTTCCTGTCCTGCGCCCTCCAAGATCTCCTTGCTGGGTCCCAGACAGCTCACCTTGCTGCAGTAACTGCTAAATTCTGAGTCTATAATGGAGAGCCTTTCCTCTCCTAGAACACAGATAGGAAACGCTGGCTGCTGCCGCTGGGACCCGCAGGACCGAGCGAGGCTCCCTCTGTCCAGCCCAGCTGCCGCAGCTACCTCTGCTGGCAGGAGGCTGCAGCGGGGCCTCTGCTCCACCAACAGGCTCAGGCACCTCCAACGCCTCAGTCTGACCAGGGAGAAGCAATACAATTCCATTTCTGCATATTTGTCTTCCCAATATTCGACCTTTTCAGCAGAATGTATGGCCACACTGGTCCCCCACCCTAGTCACTCGGGTTGGAAAGTCCTTAAACCAGCAGAGATTCTGGTTTAAGGAAAAACACTTTGAGGAAAGCACCCACATTCCCCACAGCCACAATGAATTCTGCTGCTCGGAGCTAGCAGGGAAATCACGTTGCAGTAGTGGCTCCAGGGAAGATGGGAACTGCTAAAAGCAGGTTTGATAGCTTTCTGTCACCTTCCCCAAATTTTCGCAATCAGTCAATGTCCCTGTTGAGTAAAGAACAATCTCATTGTGCAAAACCAGAACAGTAGAAGGATATTTCCCCTCCATGCTGCAACATAACCTAAAAATATTGATTTTAGAGCAGTTGTCCCCAAATGTAACTGCTCTGAAATTTCTGAAAACCTTTGTAGCCTCCAGAAAAGTCAGAATACAGAGATGTTCTGGCACAGTTGCTTCCTCCATTACTGCAGGTGATAGCTTGAAAAGGAGTTTGTATTTATGTTGTCCATAACTGTCCATGCTTTAACTAGCATGTAACTAAGTGGAAGTTTTCACAAGCATTTTATACACTCAAAAATGAAAAATATAACCCCCAAAGGATTTCTAAGGACAACAAAAAGTTAATTCAAAATACTACTTTCTAGCACATGAATGACTAAATGCTGATTTTCAGTGCTCTGTAGGAGTGGTATCAAAACTTAGTGTGTATGGACAGGGTTTAATGGGATTTTTAGTTTCATGATTAAAAAAACAGACATAACCACAGCAAACTACTGAAGAANCTCTAGCACATGAATCACTAAATGCTGGTTTTCAGTGCTCTATAGGAATGGTATCAAAACTTTAGTCTGTATGGACAGGGTTTAATAGGATTTTTAGTTTCATGATTAAAAAAACAGACATAACCACAGCAAACTACTGAAGAAAACCTGGTTTAAGTATCCGAGAGCTCAGGTAAGTACAACAGTAATAAAACCACATTCTGAGGAAGGCTAGGCCAAACCACTTGCTACAGAAGCAGACAGAGAACTAGAAACTTGTGACATAACTTACAGGCACAGGTTTTTAAAAAGTGTTAAGGTGCTATGTACAAGTGTCACATACAAAATGTATTATGTAGGCACTAGAGCCTAGAAGGTATGGGACAAAAGGAGCTGGTGACAGTGAGGAGGTAGATGCAGCAAGAACAGCCCCTGCAAAGAGAAACAACTTTTCCATGCCTGGAGCTCAGCCAGCTAACCACTGCTGCAGAGGTGCAACAGCACAATGGCCATTTCAGACAGTGTGGAAGGGAATTCCTGAAGGATGCACAGCCCAGAATGCACATCAACAGGAAATGTGGATTAAATATTCCACAAAAATCTCTTTTAAAACAAACTTCTTGAAGATCTTTTCAAAAGCCTGCATTTTTTTTTACAAAAGGATTTATAAACCAACAACCAAAAAAAAAAAAAAAAAAAAAAAAAAAAAAAAAAAAAAAAAAAAAAAATTAGAAAATAACAACTATTTTATCTGNAAAGTCAAAGGCAAATCCGAGCATAAAACAGCTATTTTACCTGTCATATTTTCATTTTTGTCATTGTAAATGACCCACATAACCTACAGTTTCCTAAGCCACCTCAGTTAATACATGATTAAGAAGTTTATCCCATGCTTCCTGGCGTTTTTATGCACAGAGTTTCTGATCTTTGTCCCTATATTTAAACTAAGTCCATGCAGATCACAGCGTCCTTTGCCACCTGCAAATCCCCAGGGCTGCGTCCCAGGCAGCGCTGCGCCTTCGCCCGCTGCCGAAAGGTGACGGCGCTGCCGCTCTCCACAGGCTCTGCTGGCAAAGCAAGGCTTGTCCCGACACGCGGCCCTTACGCGCTCGGGAACCGTACCAGGAAGGGAAGGAGCAGATATTCCAGCTCTGCCTGTCAAGTCTGCATTTCAAAGGTTGTGCCTGGGTGTGGGAAAGAATAAAGAGGGTCTGCCAGTCCACATGCAAAACTCCACACTGCTGCCCCATCTGCCAGGCAGTCGCTCAGGACTGGAGCACGTCCCCACCCGTCCCTCCCCACTGCATTAACACCAGGTGTGCTCAGTGGCAAAAGCTCAATTCCTTTCCCATCTTATCTGCCAAACTACACATGTCCTTTAAAATACACATTTTAAAAAACTGAATGCCCAGTGCTCTGAAAGAGAGACAGCATCCAAAACAGGCAAGGCTATTGCCTTGAGGAGAGAGGGTTGAGGAGCAGCTAGTGCAGTTTCTCAATTATGTCACTCAAAAATAATAGAATGGTTTTGGTTGGAAAAGACCTTAAAGATCACCTAGTTGCAATCCTACTACCATGAGCAAGGACACCTTCCACTACACCAGGCTGCTCAGAGCCCTATTCAGTCTGGCCTTCAACTCTTCCAGGATGGATGACAGGGGGTCTTCCCCATGGATAGAGGTTTTTTAATGCTAGAGCCTACTTTCATGCAGATGGACGGTTTCCTTACTCTTGTTCCCAAGAGGAATGTTACATCTTCCAAATCTCTTTCACCAGCTGCAATGGGCACATCTCTGATTCACAGCCATGACTCAGATTTTAAGCAGGGAATGTTTTGTGGGTGTACATCTATTCTCTTCAATTTGTGGCTACAGCAAGGCTTAGATACACCATTACCAGTACACTAAAACATGTGCCAGCAGACACCCACTTGGGGGAAGGGAGAATTTCACTTGGAATGACTTAGACAAGGGCACAGATGAGGTTCACATGACTCCTTTTCATGGCTTCAGACGGCAGTTAGGCAGAACATATGGGCAAACCTGTAAATGTTTTTTGAAAAGCCTGATTTCCAAGTCTTTTTGAGTTGCCAGATGGTTAGATGACCCCTAAACATAAATGTTCAAATATTTATTAGTGCTATCTAGATTACTAGCTATCAGTTAAGTCTATTATGAACATCAACCAGCACAGAGGATGCAGATTGCACACAGAATTCTGGCCACTGCCACTTTCCTACTGCACCGAGAAGCAGATGGCTCTTCAGTTACCAACCCACTGATGGGAACCCACCCTCCAGCCCCAGCTCCCACAGGAATATATTAATGACTAAATTACAGGTCCCTTGTCTAAATTACTGTTTTCCAGTCTCTGGAACATTGCAAGGAAAAATACACAAAAAGCCATGGGAAGCAGGTAAGAGTTCACCCTTTCTGATTTACCTTCAAGCCAGTTTAAGTTTGTACACATCCAAGAGAGGTGACAGGCCTTGCTTGCCTTATTAAGACTGGGGCACTCTTCTGGTCAAGGAAAGAGAGAGAATAGACTCAAAAAGGCCAAGTCTCACATTTCTTCAATACCCACTAGCATAACTGCTTGTGCCTCCCTTTAAAAGAGAGCAAACCCTGAAGAGAGCACGTGATGTGCTGGATTCTGTGCGCCACATCAACTTCCAAAGTGTAAGGATCAGAGGATTGTTCATCCCCTCCCACTGACAGCTTCCTCTTGATCATCTCCAGGCAGCTCCATCTCACTCCATGTATCTCACCACTCTGAAGGAGCCAAATGCCTGGCATTTCTTAAATCTCATAAAACATCCTGAACTGGCTTCAAATATACAGATGAGTACACAGTATCATGAGTTGCAGACTTTTTTTTTTGTTCTCTCAAGCTCAGGTTTTGATGATCACAAATTCTATTAAGCTGGTGACTGGAAAGAAGAAGTGAAATTGGACCCATGAGTAGAGAGTTTTTAAGAAAACAGACCAAGTACGTCTTATGAAACTCAACTGAAACTGTTAATACAAAGTGCAATACTACCAGAGAAGTACTGCACTTTTAATCATATATACCTAGTAGGTTATAGATTATATAACCAACATTATATATAATCTATATATAGATTATATAACCAACATTAAATGTTGCCAACCAACATTTGCTTGGCAACGGCAATCTGCCAAGTTTCAAGACTGCCTTCAAATCACTCCTCTTTACTAACTGTTGACAGCAGCAGTGCTACTGTTCTCAGCTGCTGGAAAAAGCCAGTTTGACACACATCAGAACCACCAGCTTCCACCAAAAGGTGATAATTACAGTGTTTGCAAATCAGTGATTATGTTAAGAACAAGGCCTCTTTCAGATGAGATGCCAAACAATCTCCTTATGTATCCATTGCTCCTGTAAACAGCAATATATCGAATGTTTGGTTGGATAAGAGTCAGACTGAAAGAACTGATGCCTTGGCTATACAGACATTGGCAAGTATTTTATCCTACATTACTTTCTGTAGTCCTAAAATACATAATTTTCTGTTCACTGTATACAACTGCATCAAAGATTTGGAGAGCAAATATTACAAAACACCAGTGTGTGATTTTATTTACCTCAATGGAAGAGTGGAAGGAAGGACACACAAAGCTAGTATAGCCCTTCCCCATAAAATATCAGAGATTTCCAGCTAGTCCAGAAGCTCTAGAAAAGGGTTCACATACACCAAGTTTGCCAGTGGTTCAAGTGTACTTTGTACCTGGTACTGTAACAGACTAGTAATGCATGCACCCAGCACTGCACCCCAGCTGAGGAGGAACAACTTATGATGGTGTTAATGCCAGCTGCTTGTTACTCCAGCCAAAACAACCAAACAAGTGAGTATTTCAGTTTTGCTTAAATCACCACTTAGCTTTCAGTCATAGGGGTCCTAAAAAGCATGTAGACACGAATGGCAGAAGTAATTCCCTAAATTACTAGAATTGTTTTAGAAGTGACCAACAGTATCTTTAGGCTTGCTCTGTACTACTTCTCAGGCTTAGTCCTTCACTTCCCAGATTCATATGCAAGGCTGGGCTTACTGGGGAGAGAGACGAAGGGAGCTTTCATGTCTTGTGCTGTACTCCCAGGACAGCTGGTGGGAGCAGCACCAACACGACTGCCAGAGGCCAAACAGCCAGCCTCTTATCTACCTCTCTACTTTTGCTGCCTGTTATGTTCTTCATTACTGGGGCAATTGTGTATTCCACAGAATGGGGATAATAACAAATGCACATCCAAGCATCTACATGTATATGGATATGTTTGGTTACTTCCACCATCATATTTATTCACCCCCTCTGTTGGAAAATCCCAGCTCTACAGAGACGGGGCAACTGAGAGGCGTTTTAAAAGATTTTATTCTGTTATCAGTCCTGTAGAAGGTGAGACATAAGAGATGCAAAACTCAATGCCATTCTATTAGAAGTCAACTTATTTCCTGGTTACAATACCTTATAAATGTTTTTCAGCCTATTAGCTTTTGCCACACAATGCTGGTAATACTTCTAACACCAATCACCTATTATTTTACCTCACGTAGTCTTGCTACAATGCATCTTTCACAGTTCTAATTCTCCAAAATATCTGGTCTTTTTGCAAAGCCATCATTTGAAACTTGTTTCTCGTTCAATCTCTCTCTCAACAATGTCATTTCCATTCCATAGCCTTTCTACGTCAGCACACCTTATCTCAGAATTTACATACAGATGTACAAGACAGTGTGAGCTTTCAGTCAGGTTTTAAGAATCCTTTACAAATCCATTTTTCACACTCCCCTCTTTAAAACCACACTAATGTGTTTATCAAAGTCTTGCACTGTTTTAAAATAGTTAAACACTTTTTTGACCCTTCTTCTTCTTCTTTTCCCTGACGAAATTGAAAAATGCTGTTTTCTAATCAGCTCAAAAGTGCAGTACAACTTACCCTAAACAAGTAAAGACAAATTCAGATTTGTAATAAGAGAAAATAATCAGTGAAAGAACAATTGTTTCTGGAGAATATGTTTTCATACACTGTGATATCTTAGATTAATTAACTCTAAGTACTTACCATATTTGTAAAGCATGGACAGTCCTAAAATATCTGTCCTAGGGTACAAAGAATTTATATTTATTATCAGAATTTGCTCAATATCAATACTATGTTGCAGTAGTTGTTTTTAAAATTAACTTTTTTAAGGATAAGAAATGTCTTTCTAAGCATAACTGAAAGATACCACTTCACAAAATTTATTTCTCCACTGACCCATCTCTGTACTCTGCTTATTTGGAAAGGTGATGTACTCATTGAAAGTAATGATACTTGCTGCTTTGTAAACAGTTTGTGTTATGGCGATTAAATATCTTTCATAGCTCTGATTGCCTTGTGTGTATGAACACACTAAAATGCAGGTACACTTTTCTTTCCTAGAACTAGACAATCAGTCTCAAGACAAATTAGAACATCATAGAAACACCTTTTCAGTTAGTGAAAGAACGATCAGCAGTACTCAATTCCAGAGCAGAGGTAAAATGCATTTTGCTATTAGGCATGTATGAGATGTATGAAGCCATTATGTTCCCACTGAGCTGTATGGCTTCCTATACACTAGCAGGTCATACATGTCAACAGGAGTATGACAAACAAAAAAAAAAGTACAGTTACACCAGTCTCTTCTAGTAAAAAAATTAAAACTGTATGGCATTTTTGGCCATCTTCTCTTTCTTACAATTTGCCCCTCCTGTTAATACCCATTAGCATTTTATATTTTGAACCTACACTTGCCAAAGGTATTGGTTGCCAGGCTGAAGCTCCACACTATGAACTGCATCCCTGTGTGCCAACAATGATTTCAGTGACACAACCCAGCTACAGGGGTCTGAATTTTGCACTACATTTTTCCTGAGGCGGAAGGTGTGATATATAAAGTAAAATTCAAAATGTTTCCCAGCTATACCGAAGAGACTGAGTTTGTGTGTAATTATCAAAGACATCATCTGGGGATGCCAACTGCACTGAAATAGATTAATGTTTTTAACTCACTAAACATGTCTCAACTCAGCAGCATGCTTACCTAAAACCCAAAATGATGGTTTAGGTATGCAAAAATTGAGAGATAAGGTAATGTTAAAATCTTGCACGTTTGGGCTAGAGCAGTGAAGTTCTTGTGTTGCCCATGAAATGATTCTGAAAATAAATTGGTCAAGCCTTCTTCAAATTCAGCCTTAAAATTTTGCTACTGGAATCTGTATTTAAATAAAGCTTTTATTAACCCTTTTATGAACAAGCTTAAAATCTGTTGACTCAAATACACGTTATAAGATAAAACACATCTTTCTCCAGAAACTTTGGTGTCACTTAGCTTGTTTCCTGGAGAAAGGATGTTCTAATTCAGCATTCAGGAATTTTTTTTTTCTTTCGTGTTATGTAATAGAATATTGCCCCTATTTTTTGTCCTAAGATGTAA
>WEZZ01006941.1:1480-18738 GCA_013400585.1 Chloropsis cyanopogon
CATCATGGAAACTGGGATTGCAAAATGCTTGGGCGGAGTTTCAGGATGATGACATGGAGGAGGGGGAGGGGGAAAGAATGCATTTTGGGACCAAAAGGGGTTGGGCGGGATGAAAGGATTATGGGAAGAAGAAGAGTAGTTAGGAGGGGGGGCCACGTGGCCGACTCCATCTTGGCTCCCTGCCACATGGTGGGTTGGGGGAGGGGGGGGAACAAAAGGTAAGGTTTGGGGAGAAGAAGGTGAGGTAAAGGGGTGCAGGGAAGGTGCTCTGTCAGCTTGTGCTGAGCCAACAGAGTCAGGAAGGGCAAAGGAAGCTTTGGGAGGGGTATTTTGCTGTGGCTTTTCTTTCATTTCTCTCTGTACCAATTCTTTTTGGACTAAGGGAAACACTTGGAGAAATTTAGAAGCATTTTTGTCCCCTTTTTCAACTTGGATAGTTAACAAATCACCAATTGGATCCCAAACAGAGACTGAATAGAGAGCCTCTTGGGTAAATGTGGGGAAATGAAAGAAAAACCAGCAAGTAAAAGCATATAAATTGCTTTTTGAGATTTTATTTTTGGGACCTATAATTTCTGTGACTACATTATACAGGCTCTTCTGTTGGGCAGACAAATGAGACCCCATTTTAAGATGTAACAGTCTGTCCAACTTAAGTCTGCCTTCTTAGCAGCAAGTACAATCAGAAACTGAAAGCACAATTCCTAACCAATCTTAGGAAAAGCAGGCAGAAGTCTCCTCCCCTCAGTTCTAAGGTAAGAGCCAGACCCTGCGTGTGTGGCTGAGTAGCATGGCTTTTTTAAACTGGGTTTTCCCCAGGGCACGTGGCTCCTCAGCCATACTGCAGTGGGGCTGGACTTTCCGGGGTTCGGAGCCCCCTGAGTCACCCCCGTGTGCAGCAAAAGAGACACAGACTGCGGTTTCCCCCGCTGCCCGTGCTCCCCCAGTGCCGCCACCGCTGGGGCCCCCCAGGACCCCCCGCAACCCCCCGGGGCTGCTCAGCCATTCCTGCCGCTCCTGCTGCGGGCTTTCCATCCACCAGCCTCCCCCCTGGAGACTGCAGCTTCTCCTCGGAGACAGCCCCCCACTCCCAGGGGTTTCACCGGGGTCCCCGCCTCTCACCCACAGGGGCTTACTCACCCTTTCCGGGGACCTGGATCAGTCGCAACTCTGCTAAAAAGTCTTCTGTCTGGAGCCGACCCACATGGGCTCGTGGGCTGCCGGTTCCACCCTCTGTCGAGAATCTGGTCAGTCCAGGCTGATAAAAATCCCAAGCGGATTTCTCAGCTCTTACTGAGGTCTCAGACCACGAGTTGGAGCGCCAGATGTGGACACGGCTTAGGAGGCACAGTACCCTGGCTAGCCTGGGTACCCCTTACCAGTGCCACAAGGACAGAAATGAGAGACAAAGTGCCACTCTTTTGCCTTGGAACTTTGGTCCCTGATAATCCTTTAATGTGTCTTGCTCGGTGTCCAAGAGGGAAAAGAGAGGTGGGTCTAGCTGGGGTGGTCTTTTCAGACCTTGGAGAGAGGGGAAGGGGGAGGAGCTGGAGACAATGGGGGATCACTGGGGGTGGGGTCTAAGGGAGGGTCCTAGCCCCTAGGGGACAGCCCATTTCCAGGGTGAGGGGAAGGGGGGAATGCATAGTGAAACATGTGATACAGAGTCCAACCCAAGTTAAAGTCACCAACCACCCAGTGCAAAATGATAACTAAATAAACTACCCAGTGCACCACAACAAGGTGTGACATGTGAATAAGGAATGAATTCCAAGTGATTAAGAACATTAATTCAACTTTCAAGCAACAACTTCTGGTAACTGTAATGGGGGAAAAAATGGAACTGGGGTTTCCAGGCTACGTGTCTAGATCTGGACTTTCATTGCTAACAGGGGTCTGCCATTTCCCAAAAGGAGACTGCAAATTATAGAAAAAAATCAGGGCACAAGTGCTCAGAAACAGCCACAGCAAGCCTGTATTATGCATGCAGAACTCATTCAGCTAGTCCAATGCGTCCACCTCAGACCATCTGGACAGCATCAGACAATTCCCACACTAACAAGATCTCATGACGCAAGTCTTAAAGCATCACCAAGGCAAGAGCCTTAGCGTTTGAGGTTTCCTACCTTGTCTCTTAAGGCACATACAGAGAAAGTGCTGACTTGCATACCTTTCCAAAGCATCATTTGTTGAACAATTTTGGGTAAGGTAGGTTTTCAAATAGGGTGTATTAGATCTTATTATTAGCAGTATCTTGTATCAGCAGTATTAAGTATCATAAGTATCATAACAGCATTCCAGGAAGCTCACTCAGAATAAAACTGGAATTACAGCTGTTAATTGTTGTAATAAATAAAGCAGTGAAAGTAGAACAAAGTCAAAATAGGCTTGTGAGTAACACAAGGGAAGTAGCTGGAACCTCTTAGACAGCAAAGTGCCTGCAGAGAATGGATGCAATCTCCATCAAAGTGCTGACTTTACATTTCACTGCTTTGTGGTAGAGTTCATCTTGGAAACAGAAGCTAATTTTTAAAGAACAAAGCCATCAAGAACAGCAGGACAGTGTCACAAAAGATGAAAAGAGCAAGGAGATGTGAATGGTTTTGATTTCTAAAGGGCTAACAAAACCAATCCAGGATAAAACCTTATCAAACTTTCTGCAATGGTAGTAGGTCAGACATGGCAGAGGGTAAAAGGCATGAAATACCAAGTATTGGCTTCCAGAATGAAAAAAAAGGGCAAGGAAGCATGATTGCCTTTCAAAAATATACAATAAATGTGAATCATTAGCTACTAGGGTGGTTCATTTGCATATAAACAAAAGGATTGATGTATATAGCAAGAAGAAGGAAAAAGAAAGAGTAGTGTATCCAAATCTCACCCAAAAAAAGAATGCATTTCCAAGAAATTGCTACAATGTAAGTAATTAACTACTTTCCTTCCCAAGAGTTTATTAACTTTTATTCCAAAGTAGGTATTATTTTCAAAGCTTATGATGATCTGCTTATTAATCACAATAGGCTAGTGGAGAAGATGATCTCACTTCCCTTTAGTATTAAAAGATGTGACAGAAGTCCTGCACTTTTTTCAAGTCAGCTGCAGGAAATAGTCTCCTGTAATTCTTGTCAGTATCAGAGAAAGAAGTCTTAAGCTTTACAATTTTCCCATCATTGTCTAGGTTAAAAAAGAAATTGTGGTATTTCCAAACAGTTATAAATATGAATCAGGAAACAATACCAAAGAAAGTAATAATCAGAGCTGAACAATAGAGTTTAATAAAGGAAGGAATGAAATGAGCAAGAAATGTGTCAGCTCTTGGAAGCTTTTCCTGCATATCATGCTTGTATGCCAATCCTCTATTAGACTGGAGTGACTTTATGATGCTGAATTGTATCCCCATTCATCTGTCTAGCCCAGAAATAAATTTTGCACCTTTAAGACTGGTTCTGAGAGCGAAGGGCGGGGGAGAGAACAAGCATGCAGTTTGTTTTTAGACACTGCACTCACTCCTTCACATTCCTGCTCCTGGACTGTGTTGTCTGCTGACAGACAGACAGCAGGACAGAGCTGTCCTTTGCTTTTAGTTAGTTTTTAGCCAGCTGAGGCAGAGAAGTTCCCTGGACTGTGGGATTTTTTTTTTTTTTTCTTTTCTTGTGACTGTTTAAACCTGCTCTCAACTGAAAACCCAGAAGAGCACTGGCAGCTGGCACTTGTGGCTCACTAGGGTGGCCTGGGCCACAGCATTTCCAGCCCAGGAGGGACTGATGAAAGACTGAGTGAACTGAACTACAACCCACAGAGGGGACTTTCTGAGTTTGTCATCTCTTCAGAGTGGCGAGAGGTTTTATTTTTTAATATTGTTAGGGGTTTTTTTGTGCTGGTGAATGTTTTGCCTGTTAAATAAACAGTTTTTTCCACTTTTCTCCAAGGATATCTTTTCCTGAGCCAGCTGGGTGAGGGACCGCTTGAATTTGCTTTCTAGAAAAAAACCTCTAAAGAGGTTTTCTCCCAAATTTGCCCTAAACCAGGACAGATAAACATCAGATTAATTCCAAATTCTCTTTCAACATTTTGTCTATGAGAGAGCAAAAAACATTGTAGTTCATACAGTAGAGTATAACGATCTAATTCCAAAGCATCATCCTGAGGGAAAAAAAAACCAGGAAGGCCGATGAAATTTTATGAAAGGAGAGGGAAAGGAGATTTAAAATTTTTTAAAATTTTTTTAAAAATGAGGGATGAAACAAAATTCTTCAGAGTGTTCATAAATAACAGGGAGCATGACAAAGGTGAATGAACCATGTGAAGACAAACCAGAAACATGTTTCTTACTTTTAAGACTAGAACAAATTTTAACTATATGGACTATTAAAATGTGAAAAAAATCAATTTTTCCACATAATAAATAACTATTTTGCAAGAAAAAAAGAGGTTTTTTTCCTATTTTTGTAAATAATTTTTTCACAAGTGGTCTTCATCCCATTGGTGAAGAATTAAACCAATGGCCCTAACACACTTCTCAAACCAAAATCTTGTGTTCCAACATGTCCAAGTTGCTTACAGAAATATTGTAGAAGTGATGAACTAAAGAAGTATACATACTACAGTAATAGGATACTGATGGGAGCAAATCCTGGGAAGAGGAAAATGCCCCCTGCGTTTCCTTACTGTGTGTGAGCACACTATGTGTGTAAGAAGCTAGCCCTGCTGTGAGCAGGACATTAGGACTGATGCCTTCTCATTTTCAAACTACATTAATCTATGCACTTTGAGATTGGTTGTATAGTTCAGGGAAGGTGAGGTGAAAACGAAGAAAGGAAAAAACCTAAAACCTAAGTTCAAAAAAGCATTCAAACAAGAGAAGCACAGCTGAAATGTCACAGTGCTGCGAGTTTGTGGAGTTGTTTCCTGTTGTGCTATAGTAGATCCTAAACCAAATTACAGATATGATTTGGGCATGGGAATGATTAGTGCTTGGGAATATTCCTGGGAAGAAGAAGACACTCCTCTGGACTACAACTCCATCATACTGGTCTGCATGGGCTACAGTGTATGTAGCTAATTGCAGTAAGAATACATGGGCCATGGGCTCAGTTCAGGCACTGGCTGCAGTGCAAGCATATACGTATGCTTACAAGCACACACCCTAGTTCCTATTTTCTAGATGTAAGTCTTGTATGTGTACATTCTCTGACCTCTGCACATATTTATGCATATTGCACATATTCACCTCTGCAAAGGATAATAAAAAATGTTTGTATAAATACATTAATGGCAAAAGGAGGGGGGCAAGGAAAACCTCCCGTCTTTATTGGACATGGTGAGGAATACAGTTACCAAAGGTGAGGAAAGCTGAGATACTTAACACCTTCTTTGCCTTAGTCTTCAACCAATAAGGTTGTTCTGTCATCCTCAGGACAACCAGCCTCCTGAGCTAGTAGACAGGGACACAGAGCAGAATAGATCCCCTGTAATCCACAAGGAAGCTGTTAGTGACCTGATGAGCCACCTCCATGTTCACAAGTCTGGGGGACCAGGTAGGATCCATCCTAGAGTGATGAGGGAGCTGGCAGAAGAGCTCACCAAGCTGCACTCCATCATTTATCATCAGTCTTGACTAACCGGGGAGGTCCCAGATGACTGGAAGCTAGCAAGTGTGATGGGCTAAGATGATGAGAAGGGCCAAAAGTAGGATTCAGGGAACTACAGACCTGTCAGCCTGGCCTGGTTATGGAATTTATCATCTTGAGGGTGATCATACACAATTTATCATCTTGTGGGCACATACAAGACAGCCTAGGGATCAGACCCAGCCAGCATGGATTTAGGAGGGTAGGGTCCTACCTAACCAAGCTGATCTCCTTTTATGACCAGGTGACCCACCTGGTGGATATAGGGAAAGCTGTGGATGTTGTCTACCCAGACTTCAGCAAAGTCTTTGACACCATCTTCCATGGAATAATCCTGGAAAAGCTGACAGCCCATGGCTTGGACAGGTGCACTCTTTGCTGGGTTAAGAACTGGCTGGATGGCCGGGCCCACAGAGTGGTGGTGAATGGTGCTGCATCCAGTTGCCAGTCAATCACTAGTGGTGTCCCCCAGGGCATGGGCTGTCAGCTTTTACAGGATTATTCCATGGGAGATGGTGTCAAAGACTTTGCTGAAGTCCAGGTAGACAACATCCACAGCTTTCCCCATATCCACCAGGAGGGTCACCTGGTCATAAAAGGAGATCAGCTTGGTTAGGTAGGACCGTCCCCTCCTANTCTATGAGAGAGCAAAAAACATTGTAGTTCATACAGTAGAGTATAACGATCTAATTCCAAAGCATCATCCTGAGGGAAAAAAAAACCAGGAAGGCCGATGAAATTTTATGAAAGGAGAGGGAAAGGAGATTTAAAATTTTTTAAAATTTTTTTAAAAATGAGGGATGAAACAAAATTCTTCAGAGTGTTCATAAATAACAGGGAGCATGACAAAGGTGAATGAACCATGTGAAGACAAACCAGAAACATGTTTCTTACTTTTAAGACTAGAACAAATTTTAACTATATGGACTATTAAAATGTGAAAAAAATCAATTTTTCCACATAATAAATAACTATTTTGCAAGAAAAAAAGAGGTTTTTTTCCTATTTTTGTAAATAATTTTTTCACAAGTGGTCTTCATCCCATTGGTGAAGAATTAAACCAATGGCCCTAACACACTTCTCAAACCAAAATCTTGTGTTCCAACATGTCCAAGTTGCTTACAGAAATATTGTAGAAGTGATGAACTAAAGAAGTATACATACTACAGTAATAGGATACTGATGGGAGCAAATCCTGGGAAGAGGAAAATGCCCCCTGCGTTTCCTTACTGTGTGTGAGCACACTATGTGTGTAAGAAGCTAGCCCTGCTGTGAGCAGGACATTAGGACTGATGCCTTCTCATTTTCAAACTACATTAATCTATGCACTTTGAGATTGGTTGTATAGTTCAGGGAAGGTGAGGTGAAAACGAAGAAAGGAAAAAACCTAAAACCTAAGTTCAAAAAAGCATTCAAACAAGAGAAGCACAGCTGAAATGTCACAGTGCTGCGAGTTTGTGGAGTTGTTTCCTGTTGTGCTATAGTAGATCCTAAACCAAATTACAGATATGATTTGGGCATGGGAATGATTAGTGCTTGGGAATATTCCTGGGAAGAAGAAGACACTCCTCTGGACTACAACTCCATCATACTGGTCTGCATGGGCTACAGTGTATGTAGCTAATTGCAGTAAGAATACATGGGCCATGGGCTCAGTTCAGGCACTGGCTGCAGTGCAAGCATATACGTATGCTTACAAGCACACACCCTAGTTCCTATTTTCTAGATGTAAGTCTTGTATGTGTACATTCTCTGACCTCTGCACATATTTATGCATATTGCACATATTCACCTCTGCAAAGGATAATAAAAAATGTTTGTATAAATACATTAATGGCAAAAGGAGGGGGGCAAGGAAAACCTCCCGTCTTTATTGGACATGGTGAGGAATACAGTTACCAAAGGTGAGGAAAGCTGAGATACTTAACACCTTCTTTGCCTTAGTCTTCAACCAATAAGGTTGTTCTGTCATCCTCAGGACAACCAGCCTCCTGAGCTAGTAGACAGGGACACAGAGCAGAATAGATCCCCTGTAATCCACAAGGAAGCTGTTAGTGACCTGATGAGCCACCTCCATGTTCACAAGTCTGGGGGACCAGGTAGGATCCATCCTAGAGTGATGAGGGAGCTGGCAGAAGAGCTCACCAAGCTGCACTCCATCATTTATCATCAGTCTTGACTAACCGGGGAGGTCCCAGATGACTGGAAGCTAGCAAGTGTGATGGGCTAAGATGATGAGAAGGGCCAAAAGTAGGATTCAGGGAACTACAGACCTGTCAGCCTGGCCTGGTTATGGAATTTATCATCTTGAGGGTGATCATACACAATTTATCATCTTGTGGGCACATACAAGA
Source organism: Chloropsis cyanopogon (assembly GCA_013400585.1). Taxonomy (NCBI): domain Eukaryota; kingdom Metazoa; phylum Chordata; class Aves; order Passeriformes; family Irenidae; genus Chloropsis; species Chloropsis cyanopogon. The sequence continues at coordinate 9,465 of WEZZ01006941.1, forward strand.
CAGCCTAGGGATCAGACCCAGCCAGCATGGATTTAGGAGGGTAGGGTCCTACCTAACCAAGCTGATCTCCTTTTATGACCAGGTGACCCACCTGGTGGATATAGGGAAAGCTGTGGATGTTGTCTACCCAGACTTCAGCAAAGTCTTTGACACCATCTTCCATGGAATAATCCTGGAAAAGCTGACAGCCCATGGCTTGGACAGGTGCACTCTTTGCTGGGTTAAGAACTGGCTGGATGGCCGGGCCCACAGAGTGGTGGTGAATGGTGCTGCATCCAGTTGCCAGTCAATCACTAGTGGTGTCCCCCAGGGCATGGGCTGTCAGCTTTTACAGGATTATTCCATGGGAGATGGTGTCAAAGACTTTGCTGAAGTCCAGGTAGACAACATCCACAGCTTTCCCCATATCCACCAGGAGGGTCACCTGGTCATAAAAGGAGATCAGCTTGGTTAGGTAGGACCGTCCCCTCCTAAATCCATGCTGGCTGTGTCTGATCCCTAGTCCTGTTTAATATCTTTACTGATGATCTGGATGAAGGGATTGAGTCTACCATTAGCAAATTTGCAGATCGCACTAAGTTGGGTGTGAATATCAATCTGCTGGAGGGTAGGAGAGCTCTGCAGAGCAACCTGGACAGGCTGGATTGATAGGCTGAATCCAACAATGTAAAGTTTAACAAGATCAAATGTTGGGTCCTGAACTTTGGTCATAGCCACCTTCTGCAGCACTACAGGCTGAAGACAGTGTGGCTGGACAGAGGACAGGCAGAAAGGGACCTTGGGGGTACTGACTGGCAGCAGCCCGAACATGAGCCAGCAGTGTGACCATCATGGCCAAGAAGGCCAGTGGCATCCCGGCCTGTATCAAAAATAATGAAGCCAGCCAGACTAAGGAAGCAATTAACTAAGTACAGTGCTCTGTACTTAGCACTGGTGAGGCCACACCTTGAGTACTGCATCTAGTTCTGGGCCTCTCAGTTTAGGAAGGATGTTGAGATGCTGGAGCATGTCCGGAGAAGGACAAGAAGACTGGTGAAGGGTCTGGAACACAAGTCCAGGGCAGATGGGAGAGCTGGGGTTGTTTAGCCTGGAGGAAAGGAGGCTCAGGGGAGAGACCTTATCACTCTCTACAACTCTCTCAAAGGTAGTAGGCAGGTGGGGGTTGGTCTCTTCCTCCAAGGCAACTAGCTACAGGACAAGCAGCTGCACCAGCGGAGGTGTAGGCTGATATTAGGAAAAAGTTCTCAGCAGAAAGAGTGATTGGGCATTAGAATGGGCTGCCAAGGGAAGTGTTGGAGTCACCATCCCTGAAGGTGCTTAAGAAAAGACTGGATGTAGCACTTAGTGCATGGTCTAGTTGATAAGGCAGTGTTAGGTCATAGGTTGGACTCGATGATCTCAAAGGTCTTTTCCAATCTGGTTGATTCTATGATTTCAGATTACCTTTTCCTGTGAAACAGAGGTTGGTTTAGTTTGGTTTTTGGAGGGTTCTTTTGGGTTTGGTTTTTTATTTCTTTTTAGTCCACTGCGTTCTCTTAGAGGAAAAAAGTCCAAATTTCTCCATTGCTTACGCATGTATTTTCATGTCCTTCTGGTTCTCTCTTTTGTAACACTTTCTTTGCTTTATTGCACTCAGAGACAGCATAGGAAATCCCATTCAGCACTGGTGCATCGCAGGCTAGAATGAAATAGTAGTCATTCACTCACATCTGTGTTATTGCTAAATGACTAACAGATCAAGAAGCAGCAAGATGGAAAAAAATGTAGTTTTGAACATGCATAGGATAGAGGTCAGCTATATTTGGGCAGCTTTTTTAATCCAGTAACCTTTTGGAGCAGATTAGCCCCACATGAAAACTGCCCTTCTTCTATGGTTTGAGGGGGAAAAGGGAATCCATTTCCTCACCACTAGAATACAATTCACATTACTCAACATTGCACCTGTTCCTACTGATTACAGCTTGCAGTGCATTTTCAGTAACTAATGGTCTTAAAAGCAACAGTGACCAATTTAGTATCTCACAGGTGGTTTTGAGTAGGTAACTGCATTAGCTGCAATTCTGACCTAGGTCCTTTTTACTTCAGCCACAATGAGAAGCAAGTGACACAACTTCCATCAGGATCAGCCTGTCTGAATCAGCTCTTGACACAGATAGCACCTGACTCCTTCCAAATCTGCTTCTGATAAACAGCAGCATTTACTGCTCTAATTGCAGTGTGACTGCAATTCACAAGTGCAATTTACATTCAACACAGGGAGATGTTAACATGATGTTGGGATGTTAACAGGAGGCTGTGGAGTGTGTGACTCCTCAAGGAAGAGCATCCAGTTCTGGCTTCAGAATTAAAAGCAACATCTTTGTGCAATCAAGGAACTGCAGAAATGCAGATCATACGCACAAAACATAATTCCCAAGTGTAAGCAACTCTACAGTTGTTGAAGCTAGTCTAAAAGACAAAGCACTATGCCTTGTTAGCTTGTACCACTCTGTCCTATACACCATCACCCAGTAGACACTGGTGGGAGCATTTTTTTTTGGGGGTTTCTTATTCAGCTGCAAAGAAAAAGGTATCATCAGCATACAAATATCACCACAAATGTCACTGACAGACAATTTTTATAGTGATTTTGTATAGCTGATCAAAGGTGCTCATTGCATGAGAAAGAGTGTTTGAATTTGGTTGGACTGAGGCATATGGTTTTTCCTTACCTTTTATTTCAACAGTTCCAGATACAGAGTTTGTAACAACTGGGGAGTGTTCAAGAAGGCCTGAGCTGCAGTAAGAGCCTCAATATCTGCTGACCTGGGTTCATGTGTCTGCTCTGCAATACAAAGATTCCATGACCCTGGCACTGCACACTGATCAGTGAAAGGACCTCAGTGAAATGAATTGCAATAGAACAGAATTACATATATTCAAGAACAAGCCACAAACAAAGCAATCACTGAATGGCCATGGTATAACAGATAACTGCTAAGCATTCAACAGATTAACCTCCCTTTCACTATCACCTTTGCCTCTACGCTTCTGCCAATGCAAGAGCAAGGGCAAGTTAGATGCATGGGAAAAGGTGAGGAAAATAATGTGTGGAAAAGATCTGCTCCACAGAATCAGACTAAAGGTAATGTCATTCCTTTTTCTGGTTTCAGCAGTAACCAGGAGAAAGAAGAAAAGAATGAATACATGTGTATCTTGTACATTTTGAATTTTCCCTGCTATTTATTCTCCCCAACAATGTGGGCCAGCAACTTTCTGAGTCTTCAGCTGAATCCAAACTGCAATGGAATCACTTCACTCCAGAATCTGTCTTCCTTCAATTTCTGTAGTCCATCCTCAAATGTATTTCTGTCGTTTGTCTTGAGAACCACTGTGGGAACTAAGTTGGTTGGGGTTTTTTTTTCAGCCCTCTATCCATTCCTGGCATTGTTGCCAGACTTTAGCTGTCTGTAGGCTTCTGTGCAAGCCAATCCAGATATTTTTTGCTGTAGAGAAGTGGATGGAGATCAGCGTTTCCAGATCCCAGCACTTGTTATGCTTAGATAAATGGAATGAATTATCATTTGGATGTACTGTATCCCTACCTTAAGTTAAGAAGAAAGCTTAGACAATACAATTCTTCATATTAGGTGAAATGAATTCCAGCAAATGCGTGTAGGCAGATTCACAGAGAAGATCTGTGGCAGAGTGAAAAACCAAGCTTGGGTTTCTCATTCATCCTCTCATTCACCCTAACATAACTATTAAAAGAGTTATCAACAACTTCACTTACCCCCTGTTCCTAAATAATCCAAAGTCTTTACCTTCATTAGTCCAGCTATATAAAATTGTGTCTGTAGTGTAAACAAGTTCTACTGTGGATAATCAATATCTCAGTAAAAAGTAGAAACTATTGTAAACTCACTATATATTCAGGATGCCAAGTCTTTTACTTACCACTGTGCCTGTCTTGAAAAGGAGGTAATGGACTGTCTGTGTGACATCTGCAGCATGCATGAGGTTGTGATAAGGATTTTTGTGTTTACTATAGCCAACCTCCAGAGCTTCCACAAAAGACACCAAGGCAGATATGGGAATCTAAGTAAAGCATCAAAGAATTAAAGAAATAAAAATTTAAAAAAAAAAAAAATTAAAAAAAAACAAACCACCCCACCAAACAAACAGGAAAGACCATCCCCCCCAAAAAAAGAAAAGAAAAAAAAAATCCAACAAACAAACAAAAACAAAAACACCAAGCTTTAATGGCTAGCATTCAGACGGGAGTATTTTAATAATAGGTTCTTAAAGAGCTGTCTGTATTCTGCACAAACAAACAAAATGCTAGAACATCTGAAACAGTCACTCAAGAGAGAGAGTGAATTCAGGTTACTAGTTCAAATTGGTTTTTTCCATCCATAATTACATTACATGTGAATCCTTCTTACAAATAGATACACAGAAAATATAGTATGAAATATTGTCTGGAACACACATAGAGTATGAAAAGTAACAGCAACGACGGGATTGATTACCATGGTGTCCTAGGGTGACTTTATGATGCTTGTATCCCCAAATCGTCTGTTCTGTTTATGGTAGATATTGCATTCTGTACCTTTAAGACTGGTTTTGAGAGTGAAGGGGGAGAAGAAAGAGCGCAGAATTTGTTTTGAGAGACTGCTTGCACTCCTCCACATTCTGCTCTGCTGTGGTGTCTCCAGCACAGACAATGGACAGCGGGACAGAGTTGTTCTTTACTTTTAGTTTGTTTTAGCTAGCTGAGGCAGAGAAGTTCCCTGGACTGTGGTTCCTCTTTTTCCTCTGGATCTGTTCAAACCTGCTCTGGACTGAACACCCAGCAGAGCACCGGCAGCTCGCACCTGTGGCCCACCGGGCCGGGCCTGGGCCGCAGCATTTCCAGCACTGGAGAGACTGAGGACAGACTGAGTGAGCCGAGCTGCATTCCACGGAGGAATTTTCTGAGTGTGTCATCTCCTCAGATCTCCTCAGATTGGCAAGAAGTTTTATTGTTTGATATAATTCTTTCTTTTGGTTTTTTTTTTCCTTATGCTTGTAGATACTTTGCTTGTTAAATAAATAGTTTTTTCCACCTTTCTCTAAGGAAGTATTCTTCCCGAACCAGTTGGGGGAGGGGTCAATTGAATCTGCTTTCTAGAAGAACCCCTTCGGAGGTTTCTTCCTAAATTTGCCCTAAACCGGGACACATGGAGAAATATTTCTAAATAGACTGCAAGCAACTGCATGTTACCTTCACAATCCACTGGAATATATCTCGGCTTTACTATTCACATTTAAGATTTTCTAATGAAACATATGATATTGCAAATCTTAGATAGTCTAAGGGAACTATCATTTATCAGACCTCTGGGTTTTCACAGCAAAATCCAGCCCATCCATCCAATGGGATTGCCATGTTTTTCTGACTTCAAGAGTAATTGCAATTATCTGACAAAATGCAATTCAGGGGATTTCTAGAAAGGAGACTATGCAGGTGGTAATGTATGGCTCTGACAACATGGGTTCTCCAGTTCCATGTGCTCAGACAGGAAATACATTAAATGCTAAGGTTTCCATATAAAAGATCACTGCTCTTCTCAGGTACACATAAGCAGAGGATGCAGTTCTGAGCAGACATCTTGATGTCTCATCAGGTGTAGGCAGTTCCTGAAAAAATATGGTGTCTAGACATCTGTAAACTCTTTCCAGTCAAAATGAGTGGGAACCCCTGGGAAATGGAAATGTCAACAGTGGAAGGGACAACAGAGTATCTGCGTAGGGAGAGTAAACTGGATGGCAATGTTTCCTCTTCAAAGTTGGAGGAAACCTCTGTAGCAATTACAAAATTATAGAACAATTTGGGCTGGAAGAGACTTTTAAAAGTCACTTAATCAACCTGGCCCTGCAATGAACAGGGACATGTTCAACTAGACCAGGTTTCTCACAGTCCAATCTGATCTTGAATACTTCCAGGGATGGGGCACCTACCACCTCTCTGGGCAACCTTTTCCAGTACCTCACCACTCTCACCATAAGAAAATCTTCCTTATATCTAGTCTAAATCTATCCTCTTTTAGTTTAAAATCATTAGCCCTTGTCCTACAGCAACAGGCCCTGCTAAAAAGTTTCCCCCCATTTTTCTTATAGGTCCCCTTCAAGTACCAGAAAGCCGCAATAAACAATCCACAGAACCTTCTCTTCTCCAGGCTTAAAAACATTAATTCTGTTGGCCTTTTCTCACAGGAAAGGTGCTCCAGCCCTCTGACCATTTCTGTGGCCCTCCTCTACAATGGCTTCAACAGTCCATGTCTTTCCTGTGCTGAGAACTCCAGACCTGGATGATCTGGATCCAAATGGGATCTCATGAGACCAGAGTTAGGAGTAGAATCACCTCCTTTGACCTGCCGGGCAATCTAATTGGAATTAATTTGAATTTGCTTTCATATTCTCTTCTTCTCTTTTGTGCCTGCATGCTTGAGGGTCCTGTGAAGCTCAGGAAAATTACACCATCATTCTCAGAGGACCAAATGCAGTATTTCCAATGGATTTCATTTGGAATCCTTCCTAGTTCATGGTGAGTCATTACAATTGACAGTACTACTTATATCACATCTGGTTTTGCTTATTAGGGAAAGTGCAGTGTTCACAAATTCTTCCAAGATCACTAAAATTGTATTTTTAATTGAAAAAAAGCAGGATGAGAGGAAAGTTGAACAAAATTCAAGATTAATGAAGACAGCCATCTTCTAACTACTGACCTTGAAACGGTTGATCAGATCATAGCGTGTGAGAAGTTCATAGAAAATGAACTTCAGTGCATGATCCCCACTGGCATCATTTAGTGCAAATACATCAAAGGACCACTTGTCTACATTCTGCAAGAGGAGGTAGAAAAGACAGTTAACATGGTCATCATTTTTACCATGATCATTCAATTTCTTCACTTTCTCTCACAATTTGAGAATTCCAGTAGTGATATAAATGTATAATTTATTTTTCAATAAATTCTTCATAATCCGTTTAATTAATGAATAAGTGTCAGGGTACTTATCAATACTGTATGACTTGCGTTGAAGAAGCTTCCATTAAGAACACGTATGCTGTTTGTTTATACTAAACATGGCAATTCTCTACACTGGAATTTAATCACCAAAGGATGAATCCTAAAAGATAAAAATCCTGGTTTGCTTTAGTACCTGAGACATTGAGATGGTCCTATTTGGGCTGATATGGTACATTAAGTGCTAACAATTATATAAAATTCCAGCCTTTATAACAAAAGAATAAATATCTTATTCCAGTTGGGAAAGTTACAGTCAGCTGTAAATGACATATTAGTGTTCCAGGCTGGTCTGTCAAGATATCAAGGAGGGAAAGTTTACTTCTCGGTTCCTACATCTAAAGTTTAAGGTCTAACCTTCTTGCAGAAGTTTGAGTTCATATCTCAAATGTTAGGGAAGGCTGCAGGAGGTGACAGCATTCATTATCTAGCAAGAGATGAAGAGATATACTAATTCTTTCTAAATGCTCAGTTTCCTAGCTTTCTGTCTCTTCTTAACCTTGGGGCCTTGATATATAAGTCAACAAGCAAATTCAGGGATAGATGTTATTCTGCTCAACATTAGTGGAAGGCATGACATTTCTGTAGCCACAGATAACCAGAAGTCTATACTGCAGACATTGTAAGTGACTACAGGTTCTGTGTTCATTACCTGTATATTTGCTAGCCTAGAAAATAGTCTTGTCATGGTGTGGGTATTAGAAAAGGCTGAAAAATTCAATTCTAAAGCATTTAACTCCTTCAGCAGTAATTAATGTGAAGTTCCATCTCTAGCACTAGACTGATGCACAGCAGGTCACCACAGGGTACTCCGTAAACATGTCTCTATGAATGGTTTACCCACTATACCCACTGTTCAAATGAAAGACAAGGCTGATTGTCCTTTTATGGCAACCATTCTTATATCTTCACACTCATGTCATACAGAAAGGCAACAGACTACTGCAGTAGAAAAATGAGTATAAAATGTATATAAAGCAAGAGAGATGCTATGCACTCAATTAAAAAAATGCCAAACTTCTCATTCACTGAAAAAGTGAGACAGATTATACATCTAGAACTTGGACTGCTACAGCCTTCATTTTTTTGCAGAAGCTGCAGTATTTCATTCTTTTATTAAAACCAACCTCTGTCACAAAGCCGTGATTCCACAGCTTTGCGTTATTAAGTGCAGATGTCCTGTTGACCACAGCAGCAAAAATGAGAATTTGTAGTTAAAAAATAAGCTTGTTTTGACTTCATTTCATCTCAATCCTTGTCCTTATTAGCATGACTCTGAGGGGAATGTTGATTATGGAAATCCAGAACAGACTGAAGACTGAAGAATGTGTGGTACACTCCTACACCCTTTTGCATCCTTAAATCATCAGGTCATTTTACAGAGACACTAAGCAGTCAGGTAGCTGTAAGGGTTTTTTAATTGACCTTATTGGACTCAAGAAACCAACAAAATACACAATTTTCTATGGAGGAGATGGGACTGAGAAATTTCAGATGAAATACGGTTTTTAAGACAGAAGACTTCACAGAATCATAGGATATGCTGAGTTGGAAAGGACCCACAAGGATCACCAAGTCTACCAACTAGTCGTTCACAGGACATCCCCAAGAGTCACACCATGTGCCTGAGAGCATCATTCAAATGCTTCTTGAACTCCATCAGGCTTGGTGCTGTGACCACTTTGCTAGGGAGCCTGTTTTGACTTCTTCAATGTAACTACCATTTCAACCAAATCCATTACCAAACCCAAAAACATCCTGGCAAAGACATGTTCTCAAAACAGTTTTGGAAAAAAAATATATTCTGGAGTGCACAGTGACCAGGTAGATGCTATTTCACTCTGAGCAAAATCAGTCAATGACTTTGTTGTTATTGGTTTGTTTTAACTTATTCTAACATGATCACTTCTTTTTACAACCTAATCATTTGAAAACAGAGAAAAAAAGGGAGGAATTCTATAAGGCTTAAGTCAGTTGAGAGTAAGTGATGAGTCTTCAACTGTCTTGTTACTGCTGAGGAACTCAGGAGAAGAGGTACCATTATAGATATCTTCTCTCATAAGCTGGCTATGGAGTGTAGTTGCAAAAGAAGAAAGAATTTACATCCCATATGTATGAGTGAAGCTAGCACTAGTCAACATGCAGTTGGAAAAAGGTGTGGGTGGATACTTTGATTCTGTATATGAAAAGCATGTTTGATCATTCTTCTTGCAATTCATC
>WEZZ01006942.1:7562-19213 GCA_013400585.1 Chloropsis cyanopogon
CCTATGGGATGCCGTGAAATTCTAACCCTTTCAGGTTTTTCCATTATATATAGTAATTATATCAATTTTTGGTGATGATCCTGGTCATGCTGTATTCCCCAATGGGCGATGCAACCTTCTCTGACCCACCACAGACTCATCAGCCATGTCAACTGTTCCCTGAAAAAACCAAATGTTCTCTTTAACCCGAGACTCTGAAGGAAAAATTGATGTCACCTGTTCATCCTTCCCATTCAATGTTTCCATCGTTTCACTGCTGTCAGTTCTGTGCTTCTACTAAAAACAGTCAAGATTCAACTGCAGCAATTCATGTAAGCCCAGATCAAAGGAACCTTTTACTTCTTTCTGTCAGTCTGCTCAATTGTGGATTTTATACACATATGCAACACCTTCAATTATATATTTTGATACTGGTTGGTTGAGTTAATATCAAAAGAAACATATCTGTTCAAATCCAGAGTAAATCAATAAAAGTGTAGCAGTGTAAGAAAACAGAATGAAAAAAAAAATGTTTTCTGCCCATGTGGGACTTCACAGCCCTCAGTAATTCAGGCTTCTGGGTTTCCTGAGTGTCAGAAACCTTAAAGCATTTGAGACTGAGTTGGATTCCAGAGGACACATTTCATTTACACTCTCTCCCTCATCTCCCATCGTGCCTGAGGTGTGAGGTTCCTTACAGACACACCTTGCTGCTCCTGTGCAGGCTTCCATGACCAGGACAGAGGGCAACTTAAAAGAGCATTAATTAATTTAATGCAATCTCTGTTTGTTTTGACTTTTTCCAATTCAGCAGTAGCATTTTGTGTAATTAATAGATAATGTGAGGCAGTTTCTAATCTTCAGCTTTAGTAAAACCAGAAAATTTTTTGTAAATGAGTGTTTTCTGGTTTTTTTAATCAATAAGTTTCTTCACATTACTCAGTTGGCAGTCCCTTGAAGACAATGTTTTGGCATGGCTAGATCACAATGAGCCATAGCAAGTTGGTTTACATATTTTATTGAGACCACAGATGTTATCTTAAACACAGGCTCTGAATTCTTATTCTCCTTCTCTGACATACCTCCCATACAATTCTCTCCCCCCTCTTTCTTCTTTTTAAAGAGCTTCAACTGCACTAAACAAAATTTTAAGCAGATATTTCCATTGTAACAGTATCTAGCTAATGAAANAACAGTTGCTTGACTTCTTTGAATAAGGCTAGATTTCTGGACTCTCTGTGAGATGCTGTGTTCTGTAGGATAATGCACTGTGGTTCTTTCTACTGAGGACTGGACAGTATTTTCCTAACAGTGATTTCTTCTNAAACCTCAGATATTTTCATGGAACATTCCCATTGCCTCATGCTATGACTATCTGTTCTTGTTCCCCCATCCCTTTTGGTTGACTCTTCAAATATGGAAAATCTACTCCTCTGTATCCTTGTAAAATCCCATTTCTCTACAGTGTTACATGCTCTAGTGAGCCATCTAATGTAAATCTCAGTTGTTTTTGTTTACTGATGCTGTAAATTTTAGGTATTTCACTCTTCCTCACCCTAAAAGCCCAGTGGACCAAAAGGACAGTTTGATCTTTTCAGATACAGTCACTTCTAGAGAATGAATTTACCCTTTTGGTGATGGGATTTCCTCTTGTGGGGTTTGGGGAAATGTCAGATTCAAAATATACTGCACTCAGCAAAGGGAGTAACTGAACAATTTTCAAATGAGAACTTGACTAAAACTAGTTTGAGGAAAATGAGGGGGATAACTTAACTTCTGAAATGTTTAATATCTCTTGATTTATCTGTAACTGTATAAGCAAATGTCAGGTCTTAAATATTGGGATATAGAAATTTTTTTCTTTTCCCATTGTACCCATTCTGTCCTTTTAAAAAAGAAAAGACTGAAGTCCAGTCTTTCTAGACACAATTATTTAGACACAATACTCATAATATTTCATAATGGAAATAAAAATCAATTTTTCATATATTAGTGCTAGCCTTTTATCACTGACAGCAACATTGTTATTGTTTATGGATGTCTGAAGTATTTCTAGTAGGAAGGATGTTAGTGCTGGATTTAAGAGCATGGATAAGGTACTTAGCAAGGCACTGTGGATGTTAGTTTGGGAACACTTTGGTACTATATGGTGCTCTGCAAAGATTTTTCCAAAAAGTTGTATTCTTTTCAGTGATTAATTTTTATTCTTACATCACCATCCCTGTCATTAATCAATTCTTTACCTTTTTAATATTGTGCATGTCTTAGTGTTAAATCTAATTTTTTTAATGACTCCTGCTTTCTTATTCTGACATACCCAACACTTTATATGATTAAATGACTGTTTAAATTGCTGTGTAGGGTAAGTAGTTCTGTATACTTGGTGAAGTTGGTACATTTGGAGACAAGTTATGTGGACCTTCTCATGGGTCTAAAATTTTCTTTCTAGATTCTTCACTGGTGCAAAATAGGAAATAATATTTCCTAGTGCTACCCAGAAAATTCTGGGTGCCCCAGACATGACAATGCTACAAAATGAAGAAATATTGTTGAAAATAATTGTTCGCTTTGTTACTTCGGCTTCAAGTGTTTGGGTTATTAAAGGGATGAGGATCTTTGCTTGGTTGGTGTAGGGAATTTCTACTTCAAACAAAATGAAACGAGTTTCTCCTTGAATGACTGTAGCTTTTCACCCATTTTTAAGTGCTGTCCATGCCAAGGACTGCTGCAGGGAACTTTGCTACCATCTTAAATTACTCCCAGTTTTTCCTTTTCTAAACTGTATTGAGTTTTTCTTCTGTGATTAAGGAAAAAGTAATTTTGTTCAAATAATCTAAGCATTATAAGTGACACAGAAGTGTTACAAGTATGCAATGGAAGCTGTTCTTCCTCATCTGTCAATTGTATGTTCGTTTGGGTGGCGGAGGAGAGATGAGTGTCTGGAGCAGGGATTTACAGCCCAGATTAAGTTACAACACTTGTATTTTTCCATTATGTATTATTCAATGCATTTAGCAAAGAACTGAAATAGGATGTGTCAGGGTATCTTAGAGTTCAGCCTTCACTACAGGATCAGTTGCTGCTTTTTTGGAGAATCACAGAGCTTTTGTCTTCACAGAAAGAAGCCTCAAGTACAGGCAAATACTCTGGTTTGAAGCCTCAGTATATCCAATACTTCTAAAAATGCTTAGGCCTTTTTTTTTTTTTTTTTGGCAGAACCATTTTTTGAGCTTCTGAAGGGTATTAAACTGTTCAAAAAAGGCATATAGGAACTGAAAAATTATAAAAATAAATGTTAAGCTGTTGTTTCTGATTTAACCCTTGAAACTGCTCTATTCTGACTCCTGTTGCAAGAGGGGCTGTGAGAAGTCTCACTCCAGCAAGAATGTGGGCACAAAATGCAATGAATTATGTTAGTTAGTGTGTATTTTACCTAGTTTATAGCCTCAGCTAGTGGGTTGTTGTTTCTATTTCAGACAGCTTTGAAAACAAACATATTCCTTTCAGTGAAAAATAGGTTTATATCATCCAAATTGAACGGTATTGTCATTGCAGGTAGGCTAAATATGTTCTGTTATCTGTGATCCAAATAGTTTATGAAGGGATAGAGAAGTAGGAAAAAAGTCCATCTTCTTCCCTTAAAGAAGAGGTGATTAATAAATACATTTAAAACCTCCATAAACCTTCCTTGTGCATGCACAGCTGGCAATGAGAGGGTGGGCAAGGCAACTGAGGTGTGTTGACCTCCTTGTGAGCAGGTAGGGAAACTCAGGAGCATTTTTAATTGAGGTGTTCATGCTTAAGATAATTTAGGTTTTTTAATCAACTGGTAGTTTCTTTCTGAGTCAAAACAATAGCTGAAACCTAACCAATGTCAGCTCTGCAGTCAGTTTATTATGGGATTAAATAGATCTGAAATGTTATCTTAAGACTATTATTAACTGTTAATTGGCATTTAATACCACTTAGTTTTAATATAAACACTTTTCTGTTAGGAGTTTGTTTTGCAGGACAAAGGGAAAAGCATATTTGTGTACACACACAGGGAGAGGCAGGTTCAGTGGTGTCTGATCTAATACAGCATCAAGGGGAAACAGCTGTGATTTAATGAGCATGAAGCTGAATGAAGTTCATAACTAGGACTGCATTACTGATGTTCTTGGAAGGGTTTGAGAAAACTTCTCTCCCTGCACGTGGCTTCAGAGTTTAACCACTGAGGGAGGTGCCAGGAGCAGGGTTGTGTCTTTATGTCTGCAAAATTCCAGAGCTGGGTCGTTCAGTTCTGTGTAATTGCATAATTAAAATGCAGCGTTTCGTGTAACACACCTCACTCAGCAGAGAGGGAGAGAGAGGTCCTCCAGCTCCCTGGCACCTCTGCAGAAATCTCACCCTTTTGGCCAGAGCTCTGTAGCCCTGCTGGCCTGCTCAAGCCAAGGAGGATCCCTTTGGAAGAGGGATTTGGGTTCTGTGCCTGCAGGGCAGTCCTGGGCTGCTCTAAGATACCGAGTGATTTAACAATACTGTTTGATTGTTCAGGGGATAGGGAGACAGGTACAGGCAAAGACTCTGGTTTGATGCCTTGGTATTGGCAGTGCTTCTAAAAATGGTTAAACCTGCTTAAGCAGTAGTAGTTTTTGGCAGGACCATTTCTTTCAGAGGTTCTGAAGACTCCGGTGTCCCGAAGGCAGCTATGTGGTGTGCAGGGCAGCTCCTTTCACCTCTCTGGAGGAGTCTTCACCCTTCATTTCTAAACCACCACAGGGTTTCAAAATCCAGACATTATCTCTTGTTCAAAAAAAAAAAACCAAAAAACAAACTTCAGCACAGCCCTCAGCACTTGTGTGTTTTACGGAATACTGTGGAGCTTATTGTGAATTAATTCACGACTCATAAAAATTAGTATTTACTGCTACTAAGAATTACAGGCTTCTACCTTATGAGCTACCAGGAGTGAAGAAACAAGCTGAGGTTTGGGTTTTGGCGGCCTCTTGAAGGTCAGTGAGACCTTGGTTGTTGGAATGAAGCATCCACCAAGCCCGAGCGTGACTCCAAGCACTGAGGCCGATCCCTCAGAACGTGCCCGGCGTTGTCCAAGATCTGGGGCCAGCACACATCACTCAGGACCATCTGCTGAATAATGATGTGGCAGAGTCCAGACGCAGCCCTTGAGTCAGCAACTGGAGGCACAGCTTCGTTCTGAGTGCCCTAACTCTCAGCAGAACCATGGATGGAATGAGAATGGAGTGGGTGCTGCTGGAAAACCACTGGGCTAAAGAACTATTTCTTCCTGCAGAAATTCACCACCAGGTGTTATTCAAACAGAAAGAATTTCTTTCTAAAAGGTGTGGTGTTGCAGGAGAGGTTACCAGGGGAGTACTGAGCTTGGCTTGCCTCACATGGATGGCCTGGCAGGGGTAGAGGGGCTGTGCTAACAGCTAAACTGAAGGGCATCCTAAATATAACATTATAATATTATATACAAATAACTGAGATTACATTGAACACTGGGCTAATAGAAGTAGAATCAAATTCAAAATATAAAATCAAAGGTCATATCTTCTAAGTGAGTAATAGCAGAGTTTTGTAAAATAGAAACTTGCAACAAGATTCTCATTATAGATAAATAGCACTTGGATGATCACGGGATGTGCTTTAGCAGCCCCTGTGGTATGCATAAAAACAAGTGAACAGAATATTCTGCTCTATCAGTATGAGTTCATCACTTCTGAACAGTTTAATGAGTAAGGTGAAAAGGCTGTCATCTCAGAGGGAGACATGAGGAATATATTCATCATTAGATACTGTGTGGAGCAAGAGGAAAAGAACTGAAAGCCAATGGCTGCAGAAGAAAAAAAAAAAAGGTACAAACAACAGCTGAATGAATTGAGGTTGAATTCTGGAAGAGGATTCCTGATGGGCAGAGCCCCCAAAGTCCACTACAGCTTTCCAAGGACAGTGGTGGCAACAAAACAAAACAGGGAATTTCTTAATAAGGAAATTTAAGTTCACGAAATAAATTATTTTACATTGTGCCTATAACATCCCAAGGGAAATCTTCTCAGACCTGTGCTTCTAAGAAATGTGTTATGTCACTAGTGCTCGTAATGCTTTATTCAAACTATTTTCTTTATCTGAGCAAAGTGTGGATATTATCAACTATACTTGAGACAACCCACTCTGGACGTAAAAGCCTGTTGGGATAAATGTTGTGATACAATCACCTTGATATGTAGGCTAAATTTGTAATAGTAAGAGAAGAACATAATTAAGTAATGTATAAAATATGTCACCACAAAAGAATGTACAAATAACCTTCAAAAGGAACTCTAAAGTTCCAAAACAATGCTCCAGGGAAGAAAATCTAGGAGAAAGTAGATTAGCTACAAATACTCATTTCTGGATGTTTTTCTTAATTGTTGGTGATTTGAGAAAGCTGATGGATTCTTCAAAGCCAATTTTAGATTTTAATGCAGTATCAACTGTTTTCTTAAATTCCTTATGGTCTCAAAATTGCACCCATGAAACATCAGCTATGTTTACCAAAATATTTTCAAATTTAGATGAGGGTTGCAACACAGGGAGATAGTTCAAAGAAAGAAGTGTGTATCTAGTGTTGACAGTTTTGCAAAATGATGTGAATATGCATTCAGAATTTTCACTGTAACTGAAAAAAAATAGATTTTTACTGTTCCAAAAAAAAAAAGAAAACAACCCAAAAAAAAGCCCACCCCAAACCCTATCATTATAACACATTTTGACTTTAAAAATAGCATTTGTTCTTGTTCTTTAAAACAGAAAGTATCAAGGCTTTTTAGTGGAGCAATTGCCATTGAAAACAAATGTGGAGAAAGAAAACTCTATTGGGTTCCTATATTTTTGTTAAGTTTCTCTGCAAAAAATAGATCCTATGAATCTGCGGCTTTTAGTGCCCTGCGAGAGTGCAAAGAATAACAAGAAAAGCTTAACCAAAAAATTAATAATCTGAGTTCATTGTTGTATCATGGTAACTGCGTAATAAATGCTGTAGATTTGACAGTTCAATAGGTGAGGGACAGAAATGCTGAGATCCCTGAGGACACAGAGCTTGCCCGGCCCCCAGCCCAGACCTGCCCGCGGCGCTGCCTCCTGGGTGAGCTCCTGCCCTCACCAGGGGCTGCTGGGGAATGGCTGAAGGTGAAGCCACCAGACGCCACCTTACTGAGTCCAGCTCTGGGGGCTCAGAATAACAAATCTGTGGATCTGTTGGAGCAAGTCCAGAGGAGGCCACCAAGATGCTCAGAGGGCTTGAGCACTTCTGCTATGGACACAGCTGAGAGGGCCCCTTCCAGAACCTAAAGGGAGTGACATGAGAGCTGCAGAGGGGCTTCTGACAAGGGCATGGAGAGACAGGACAAGGGACAATGGCTTCAAACTGGCAGAGGGCAGGCTTAGATCAGCTATAAGGAAGAAATTCTTCCCTGTGAAAGTGGTGAGGCCCTGGCACAGGTTGCCCAGAGAAGCTGTGGCTGCCCCATCCCTGGAAATGTTCAAGGCCAGGTTGGATGGGGCTTGGAGCAGCCTGGGATAGTGGAGGGTGTCCCTGCTCATGGCAGGGGGTTGGAGCTGGCTGATCTTTAAGATCACCCCCAACTCAAACCACTCTGTGATTCTGTGATAACTGGATGTACAGACAGGATAAATGCAGCTGTCTGAGAGGCAGCGCTTCACAGCATGATAGAGATTTAGCAGAAATGTTGGTACTTTTGGAGAGACAGTGGTCTATCAAGACCTCTGACAATGTGGGAGGTGCTTGCTTTGAGTCAGACTCGTAGTGCAGGAGTAGACAAATTTTAATTTGCTTTTGAGTAACTTAAGATATTCAAAAATTCCAATTTCCAAGAAAAGTATTATGCAATTTAGTCTTGAAGTACTTAATGAAATGATTATTGAACCGGGTGAGGCCATAAAGTGCCCTCTAGCCCAAGGTCCTGCATGAAACAGAAAGCAAAACTAGGCCAAATATGTGCAGTATTTCTAATACTTCCAGCCTTTAGATATTTCCAGAGTACGGACTTCTCATCTGACACAGCTTCTGTGTTGGCCACAGTGGTACATAAATATATACATAGATATAGATATCTATATAGATATATACATAGATACATATAGATATATTTATTTTTTCCCCCCCTGGAAGCAAGGCTGGTGGTCCCTTTGACTCCTGTGGACTTAAGTCCCTGCACTCATCTGGGAAGGAGGAAGGAGTGGTAGAAGAAAATGTGCCAGGATTGAGTGACTGATACCAGACAAAAAAGTAATAATGGGCATTGCTGGCCACTGGAATGGCCCACAGATGTTTAGCACAGGGATGTTGTCATTTGGGTGATGAGATAAAGATGCCCTGGTATATTTGGTTATAATACTTGATGTTACACATTTTAGAGCAGATTAGGTATACATTTCTGCATGTATGCAGACTTTGTATCAGGGATAAATTTGCTTAATTATAGCTCATAATTTGTCTCGTTGCAGCTATTTTTGAAAGTTAAATAATTGCTGATAGAAGGGATGGTAATTTATGGCAAGAGAAAATGCTCTCGCCTCATCTTATGTGGAGGGTGGTGGGTGTAATTCTGAAGCTGGTCCTGTTTGCTGCTTCTCTAAAATATGCACTGCTGCTATCTGTAGGCACGTTTTGGGGACTGAAAAGATTCACAGCAATGTGGGTATTTTCTTAGTAAATGAAATTATCACCATGCAGAATGCTTGTAAAATATTTAGATAAATGGTTGTCTGTAAGTGGGGATATGTAGGTATGTTTTCTAAATATACTTAATTTTGAAAGATAATAACATAATAAATATCTGTTTGCTAATAATATGCCAGAGAATAGATTTTTTTTTTTTTAAACTGATCTGGGTTGCCACAGCTAGGGAAGGCAGCAGCTTATTTAAGTAGTAAGCTGTTCTTAAGGAGCCATGTCTCTTTATTAACCTAACGATGTTCAACAAATGATTAGATTGAAATGTAGATATTGCCTTTGAGAAGATAAATGTCATGAGAAGGAGCTGATGGGATTATAACTTTGAATATGTTCCTGTTTATGTGTTTAATGTATTATTAAATGTCATTTGTTTAAGAAAGAATTAAGTTAATAACCGATCTAGTATAAACAAATATTGTTTTTGTATCACTTAGGCTCTATTTGAGTTTTGTTTCATGACAGCAGTTCAGAATTAAGATTCCATTATTTATTAGCTAGAAAGAAGGATGGGAAACAGCACACCTCATATGTTTAGCTAGGAAATCTGTGGAAGTTGAGAAAGTGGCTAAACACCATGGATGTAAAATGCTCAAAAGTATGAAAGTCTGCTTCCAGGAAATGCTGGATATTTTGCTATAAAAGAAATATTTGGAAGATCTGACAAGACATCAGTCATGTGAAGACACCCTGAAAGCACCAGGTTATCTGACATTGTAGAGGATTAAAACTGATTTAGGACAGCCTGAAAATGCAATTGGTATGGTGTAGTTAGCCTGGAGAGACCAAGTACTAAGGAGTTTCAGGAACTAATAATTGTAAACTTTCATAAACATGATCTCAGTATTTTAAATTCTTCATTTCGGACATGATTCAGAGCTGTGTAGGAATAACCCAACACAGACAGTGGACACTGAGGATGTGCCTAAGTTCTTCCCAGTAGTGAAGCCTTTGCCATAAGAGATGCTCCATCTTCCTCCCTGAGAAAGGAAGAACTCCTCCAACAGCTTTACAGAAGGCTGGGAACCTCTTCTCACTGCATTCCTCAGTAGGGGAAAATGTCCACGCAACAAAACACTTTATCATGTGTAAAGTGCAAGACCTTCGAATTCCGCAGGAGTCATTGTGTTCCTAAATTCAAGCAAATTCTTTAAACTTAGAGTTATTCAGCAAGCACAAAATTATGACCAGCAGGGTCAGTCTGTCAGGTAAGACACTTGCTTTGTGTATTTAAGTACATTTGCTGTCATTCTAAACGTGCTAAAAATCTTTGTGTACTCCATTAATGACTGCTGAAGTCTGACTAGTTAAGGAATTAATTTGGTGTAAATATTTCCCTATGTAGATAATTTGGTTTTATTACTTTTAACACCAAAATCAGCATCATATTTGAAGGAATAAATTACAAAACAAGGAGAAGTCTAGCAAGTTAGTATTGTGGATATGGTAATGAATTCTCTAGCTGCCATTTCACTGTGGGGTTTGGTTGGTTTTGGTTTGGGTTTTTTTTTTTTTTTTTTTGGTTACTTTCAGTTGTGCTTTATAAAACATGTTTATAGATTATGTCAGCAATGTTCTTCCTCAGTTGCTGTTGCAAAGACTATTTTCGTAGTTTATCACAAAATGCCAGATTTGCTCAGCATGTAATTTAATCTTATGCTTGGGAGCATCCACATTACTTGGTTATCATGAAGTTATTCTTTAATAAAAATGTATGCTTTGTGATCTATATTTTATTAATTTGGTGAGTCAGTTTATCGATTGTTGCAGATGCCATGAATGTATAATTTGTCACAGTTATTGGTTGCCTGTCAGCAGTTCACAGCCACACAGTGTTCCTGGCTCTTGGGGCACCTCAGGAAAAAACCTCTCTTGATCTGCGAAAGAAAAGCTTTCTCCTGTAAATTATCATCAGGACTTGGGCTGATATCGGGTTTATCACTTCACAGTGTGTGTTACCCTGCATTAGCCAAACTCTGTGAATGTATTCTCAACGTGGCCTGCTCAGGCAAGGGCTTTGAGCAAACACAATTTAGAGATTTTAAATGCTGGGGGTGAGCTCAGAAGGAGCACAGCATCAGAAACGGGAGGTGCAGGCTTTGCCACTGTTTTAGTTCATTCTGAACTTAAGAATTATTGGGGTCACCAGACTGAAAAAACAGAAGAAAATTGTGAGGCATTTTTATCCCCCTGTTCTACAGTAGATAGTTTTCTGCTGTAATATAAAGCAGCCGTGAGTTTTGTTCATTGAAAAGTTTATTTTCCAGAATGAATGTTAATGAATTTGATTTTTTCAAAAAAGGCTGTTTATTCCATATATTTTAGCAAAGCAGGTATTTATACCCGCAGTTGTTTGACTCGAATAAGAAACTTTGCTAAGAATTTCGCAGTGGTGATACAGATTAAGCAGCTTTGCATGCTGGAGTGGAGCTGTGTGGTTGAAACATCTGCTGGTTTCGTTTTGTTATTTTTAAAGGCTGCTTCTGCATCCTGGGAGCTTGCTGAAGGCATGCACAGAGCTTGTGTGCCATGCCAGAACCAGTGGCTGAGCTCAGATTTTGGCTGGAGTAGTTCTAGTGGTTTATATCCCCTGATCTTTTTGGATTCCCTAAAACATCCCTCTGCGGTGCTTCCCAGCGATCGGTCGTGATTTAGACAAGAGCATCCTTCCATACAGAGCAGAACAAGTTCCCTGCAGGTTCCCCAAGTTTTTGGTCTCTATAATTAATGCGCAGTGGGGGGATTATATTAAAAAAATCCGGGAAAAGGCCCTGCCCAAAATAAGAAGGGCAGAGGGAAGTTAAAAGGGTGGGGGGGGAGCGAGAGAGAAGAGAGGGAGAGGAGAGAAATAAGAAAAAAAAACAAGAAAGGAAAAGGGTGGGGAAAACCAAGGCGGGGTGGGGAAGGAAAAAACAGAGGAAAAAGGGAGGAA
>WEZZ01006942.1:19528-102825 GCA_013400585.1 Chloropsis cyanopogon
TCCGCGGTGCGGGGTCCGCGGTGCGGGGTCCCCGGTGCAGGGTCCGCGGTGCGGGGTCCCCGCCGCTCATCCCGTCCCGGCGCTGCCGCCAACTTGGCGAGCGCGGAGTTGGCGCTGCGGGTGTCTCCGGCTGGGAGAGCGAGGTTTGCGTGTGCTGAATTGCGGAAAGTGCATGGGAACCGGCTGGGGGATGTTGGCGGATCCCAGAGGAAAAGCCGGGATTCTTCCCATAAGTTGTTTCTGTGGATTTGCCAAATGTTAAGTGCCTCACCTTCGGTTAATTGGAAGGCGATGTGGTTAGGTGCGGTTATCCGAATGTACTTCGGTTTGAGTTTAAAATAACAAACGTGAAGTTAAATACTCTCTATTTTTATTTTGCCTTGTAAATCTGCTATACGTTTCATGGACAAATTTAGCTCTGTTATTTTGCAACATATCTCCTTTCTTTTTCATGAGGTATTTTACAACCAATGGTATTTATTAGTTTTCTTCTGTATGTTTAAAATCTTATGAAAACTACATGCACGTTTTTAAGTTCTGAGTTTCCTGGTGGTTTCAAGGCAAAAGTTATTTCTGATGAAGATACGTTTTCAGACAGAGAAATCTGCTGACAGATTTTGCAACTTTTTTTCTCTGTGGCGTTTTTTTCTCTGCACAAGGCTGCAGTTAGGACTGGGTTCTGTGCTTGCTGTGCCATCTAGTAGTTAGCTGGGAATTTAAGTACATTGTGAGCATCCCCAGCTGGAGATGGTACTGGAAGCTGTAGTATATTTGTACGACTATTTCTGTGATGTGTGAGAAGTGGAGATTTGGGTAGAAATATTTCATTACGGCCATTCAGAAATCAGTGCTTGAATGGTTCTTTCAAATAAAATTGCCACTGAACCTTTAGGTGCCTTATATAGAATTCGGGTTAAAATCAATGGTTCTGTCCATGTGGTCAGTGTGATTTACAGCTGCATGTGTGATTAACCCCTTGCTGTGCATTGCAGAGGCAGAAGGATGCTTGTGGGGCCAGCTCTGTTGCTAGGCCTAAAAACTTAATTTTTTTGTTGCTAGCCTGAAGCTGTGAGAATCAGTACGGGTTTTTACATGGAGAGATGGAAGAATTTCAGTCTGGCCCTACCAAGCAGAGGCAGCCCCTGCTCCTCTGGGGTGTGGGAAGTGGCCAGAGGAGCTGCACTGCTCCAGGCTCGTGTGTCCTCACCTCCTGCCCGAGCATCCATGGGTGCACAAACCTCCTGACTGCCAGCAGGGACCGTGGCAGGGGGATCCTTTCTGGAAAATGATGGTGAAGGGGCACGGCACCTGTTGCACCTGTGATTTGTCATCTCCCAGGGAAAAACTGTGCACCTGTAGCTCTTTGATCATCTACCCAAATCGTCTGAAATGAGAGGCACCCAGGGAGTTTAACTTGAATTTATCAGTGTGTTATAATGGGTTGATTGTGATTACTCGAGTAGGTGAGAAGTTCTGAGAGTTATATGCAAATTGTTATTATTAAATAAATGCTATTTATACAAGCGATCTCTACTTTTAAAATGAAGCCAGCTACAGTTCAGCAACTGCTGTCTGAAAGTAGAACTACCCATGTGTACATTTTGTGGCACTTTGATTTTGTTACATAATGGCATGCATAATTTTCATGCATTATATAAACTTTTTTCAGAACATCCTGAGAAAACAGACAAAATAAGGTCTACGTCTGTTTGATGCCTAGTGAGACTTTTTTAGCCTAAGTAGCAAATTCTGGTTTCTAATAGTGTGTAAACAAGCTGCAGCCAGGCTGGCAGGCGTTGCCTGCTTGTGGCAGTAAGAGAAATATGAAGGATGATGTGAGCACTGCAGAACTGAATTACCCTCCACGCCTCCTGCTTGTTTTCTCACCCAGGCAGGTGAGGGGGAGCAGATGAAAGCTTTCCTTTCCCTTTGGCACAGCACTGGATTGCTTCTCTGGTACCAGGTAGGGAGCCTGTGACCCCATGGAGCTGCAAGCAACCTTGTTGTTTCTTGCTCTAAATGTTGCAAAGTGTAGACTTAATATCTAGAGGAGATATGTGTTACTAAAATTATATATATTCTCCAAGTATGAAGAGATAATAAACTCTTAATAAATTAAAAAAAAGGTCAGGTTAGAAAAAGTGAAACCCTGTTAGTTGTTTTTTTGGGGTTATGTTTTTTTCCTAATTGTATGAGTTAGACAACAGTTACGCTCCAGTGGGCACAAGAAGATTCATGTACATAAAATTAATTTGGTAAACATAGATTACTGGAGGTTTGGCATCAGTAATATGGATAAATCATTCTTTGATTATAAAACAGTCTCTGAATTTCTTATTTTACCTACTTGTGCAGCTGAAACAATCAAAGTTTTAGGAGGTGCTGTCTAGTTGTTTTGTAGCTGGTTTTTGTTTGCTTTTTTCCTTTTATCACGACCCTGATGGATGGAGAGAGAACATTCCCTTGGTGAAATGTGAGGTATTATTGAGTCTTCATGCTGGTGGTTTCTGTCTTATAGTGATGTGACTTATGGTAGCACTTTTCCCTGATAGCAGCAATGTTTATTTCAGAAGTATAATTTTCATATTTAAACACATGCAGCGCTAGATTGGAAAACTTTTAATGACAATTGCATGGCATGTTTGTTTGTAAATGGTTATGTTGAATGACGGGAGAAAAATTAATTTGTAGTTTTTAAAGATCTGTGATTTTTATATCTGTTATTTAACAGAGCTGTAATGTTATCACTGAGTGCTGCCAGTTGGGTATAACGTGCAATGTGTAACATTTCCTCGGAGCAGAGTTGCTCTAAGTGGAGAAATAATTTAAGCGGTACAAGGATTTTTATAGCCCTCTTGTCACAATTAACTGTTTTGATGAAATATGAATTTACACAACATCTGCCTTTCGGGACCGGCGTTCCCATCGGAGCTCACTCGCTTCCCACAGCAGCAGCATCCTGCCTGGAGCCTGCTGGCAGGGCAGGATGGGCTGGAGCCTGCCTGGTGGGCAGGAAACCACGGCAGGGTAGGGATGCACTTGGTGCCTCTCCTTGGGAATCTCGGGCAGGAAGCGCTGCTGCTGCTGGCTGGGATTGTGCAGCCTTTCGGTTTCGCTTTGGCAGGGGGCACAGCGAGGTCCCTGACCTGCAGCTGGCTTGTCCCGTTCTCCTGCAGTCCCTGCTCATCCCCCTGAAAAAAATGCTTGTGTGTAGGCAAAAAACATGGGTGTGTGTGTGTGTGGCCTGTTGGTGGGGTGTGGTTTGGGGTCTGGCACACAGTATTGCGATTGATTTTGGGGGGGACAGCACTCTGTGTCCTGGAACTGCAGGTGAGGACTTGCAGTGAGATGGGGGAATGCAGCTGGACCTTGCAGTGTCAGAGGAGCGGGTTGTCTCCTCGAGCCCCTTCTGCTCTACATCCCTGTGGTGGTCACTCTCTTACCAGAGCTGGCATTTTATTATTTATTATTTATTTATTACTCCTGTCAAATTTCTCTCTTCATAGACCACTGTGTCTCTTACTGTTTTATGTTCCTGCACCATGGGGTGGAGGGTGCTTCTTGCCACTCCTGATTAAGCTCAGAAATAGTCATTAATGTTTAACTGCTAAAATTTTTGTGTGCATCCTAGGAAAGGCAAGTTCACAGGAGGGTAAAGTAGCCGAAAGAACACTGATGCTCCTGCTGGGTAAGGGCTGGCTTGGGAGGAGACATCAGGATGTGCTTTTGGAAAGATGCAGTTCTCCATCATGGGCCAACATAGGGCACAATGAAAAATGGGCACAATGATGAGAGACTGTGGAAAAATATTAAAAATAACTCTACCACTTCTCCCACTTTTCATACATGGCCTGTATTGGCTAGTAAATGTTCTAGGCCATTCCAGGCTGTCCCTCAGGAGAAACCATGCAAATGTCACGTCTCAGCCAGGCACAGCAGGATGGGCAGAACGGGTTCTGAAACATTGGCACTAAGTGCTGTTGGCACAAGATCCTGCAAATTTTGGGTACCGTATTAAGAAACGAGTACTCAAACTAGAGGTTGTACAACTTGGAGAGTCTGGTGTGTTCATTCTCTTGGGCTGTGTAAGGATCTCAGTGCTTGTTGCTATTTTTGCTGTCATTCAGGGCAAAATAATTGAGGTCGCTCATCAAGCAAGCTGTGGTGTTGTGAAGACAGCAGCAGACTGTGCTGTGTGCTACCTTTACATCCACATTTTAGGAGATGAAGTAAAAATAGTTCCAAGTGCCATGTCTTGGTGAAACCATCCAGCAGAACCTCCTGATTCTTGTACAGATATTTAGTTCAGTCTTCTGCTGCTGCCTGAGTCTTTGCTTCCAATTGATCTCTTACTCAATAATTGCAGATTATTACAACTGCTCGGTCAGAGTGAAAAATTGTGTGTAACAGGTTGCTGTTATAGTGGAGATCAATCGTGTTACCTTAGAACTAGTTTAATGTGGTGAAGGGAAGAGCTCAGACTAGTAAATGGTCTCTTCTTTGGGTTATCCTTCTATAATATGGGGATAATCATCATTATAAAAGGTGCTTTAGGACTCACTAAATATTTTTGAAGCACTTAGGAATCGTAGTTAAAAAAATAATTGCCTAGTAAATTGTCTACTTAATAAAATGTAAAAATAAAAGATGTAGAATATATTAGGCTTCATAATAATTTAAATAGTTGCATGTAGTTTATTTACCTTCTCAGCAAGAACTAACAACCATCGAAAGCAAATAGGTCTTTAGGAAAACTATATTGGCAAAATGAGATTATTTAAATTAAGGTTTCGAGTTCACTAGCTTAAATTACTTTTACATTTATGATTTAGGCTCTGATTTAAATCATACTTTGTACTGTTAGCGTTCAAAATTTATCATCAACATTGAAGCTGTGAACACAAAAGACATTCTTGGCAAGACTTGCGGAATGCAATGTCAGTATGTTTCTCTGGAATACTAAAAATTTAGAAAACAAAACCTTTTCCTTGACACTTATGACTTTTTATATATTGGGGGGAAAAAACAAGACAAGCTGCAAATGGTTGTATTTTAGTCAACAGACCAATGGGTGGCTGTTCCAATGGCCTGGAAGGGGCCAAGGGCTGAGTAGAGATACTGCAGGCATGTGGCTCTGTGGTCATTGGACTTTTTAGAAGAGAAGGAGTATTTGTAAAGACTTCCTTGAATACATAGAATCAATCTCTTCATCAAATATGAAAGGACTGGTAATGTTTGCTGTTGCTTTTGTTGATTAAGAGAAGTACCAAGAAAAATGGTTTTGCATTACCAGCAGAAATACTGCCGAGTGGAAAGGACTTCCTAGAGCTTTTTATTCATTTATTGTTCTGCTGAGCAATTAGAGGAACAAAATCTCTTTACATCTTTTTTTGCTCTTGACAGATTGGCATTTGTTTTTCTCTCTGTTGAAAAAACCCCAAACAACCAAAAAGCTGAGATTTTCTTCAGTAAGGAAGGAAGTCTAGACCAAAGTTTCCAGAATTTGTGACTCTTATTCTTGTGTTACCACAGCTGGGAATATGAAGGGGAGGGTGTGGGCTTCATGTGAAAGTTGCAGGTAGCCTTATAAGCTGTGCAAAGCTGTAAATCCTCAAAAGCATCTCTGCCTCCCAGCAGTTTTCTATGGATCCTGGGGCAGCCAGGATGAGTGTGGCCCCAGGGGTGGGGGAGCCCTAGGTGATGCTCAGGTGAGTGCACTACGAACATGGTGCACTTACCTCTCTTGTGTGATCCCTTTTGCATGGTCAAAGGGGATGGACTGCTCACTCTTTTCACAGGACCCATGTATGCTCAAGGTTTTTATAAAATTAAATGCCTGTGAAGTCAGGAGCAGAGGAATGGCTCTGGGCATGGACTTACTAGCCCTTCACTTGCCTTTAGGAAATGTTATAAACAGGGATCTGATTTGCATTCGGTAAGAAATGGTAATTTCAGCTTTAAATAATGATGCTTTAAATTGTGATTTGCATTTGTATCTTTAAGGAGTAAATACCAGATTGCATATGTAGTTTCTTACCTTCCTTTTTTCATTCTTCCTCAGAGTATCTTGGAATAGAAGAACCTCTTAGTTGTTACTGTGGCTTATTGGCACCACAATAATTTTGAAATCCAAGTTCAATAATCATATTTCCCACCATCTCAAAAAAAAAAAAAAAAAAAAAAAGGAAAGAAATCAATTATTTACTGAATTGTTCAAAAATATTGTTTGGCTTGTTTTGTGTGTACCCACTTCAGTGACCAGAATGTCAATGGAGGCTTTGTTTAAATGTTTTTCTTTATTTTTTTTCATTCCAATCCCACCCACACATACACCTGTTCATCTAAGTCTTTTGGGCCAGATACCAATTTATTTGGTTGGGCTTTATGGCTTTTTTTTTTGTCCCCCCTCCTGCTTCATTCAGTTAACTGCTTGCTGTCAGTGCTGGCACATCCCCTTGTTTTCTGTAAGTTGCCCATGGAAAAAAGGCTGGTTTCCAAAGGCAAAGAGGTAATCTGGCTGGGAGTTGGATTAACTGTTGCAGTAGCTCATGATAAACATCTGTTGCAATACTCCCAGATGAGAACATTGCTTTCAAAACTATTTACTGCACATTCTGAACCGTTCACTTTACTTGTAGTTTTATTTTTTCCCCCTCCAATTACTAAATTCTTTTGAAAGGACATAAATCCATAGAGTCTGTCTCGGAGACTGTTTATTTTATAATATAGACAAGGAAATGGGGTTGTTGAGTTACTGTTCATGTGCTGGAGCCCCTGAATATTTCTGACTGGAGCACAGAAGTGTGTGCATTCCTTAATAAAATCCAACTGCAGAGCAGGCCCCCGGGAGTGCTGCTGTGTGTGTCCGTGCTCTGCCTGTGCTGGAGTCCTCTGGATGTTTTCCTTCTGCTCTGAATTTGGCAAGATAAGACTGGTGGGGAGTGGAGTTGAACTTGGATCTGAAACCCAAGGGTGGGTATGTGGTTGGAAGGGTTTGGCCAACTGGGCTTGGGACTTTGCCATTGAGGAAACCTTCTGCTGTTTATTTGGAATATTTTTAAAATTTTGTTTGTTTGTTTTATACATAAAAAAAAGGTTTTTAATTCTAGATTGAATGGATGAAATAATGACAGTTTCTCCTGCAGCTGGCTTTTGAAGTTAGGTCTGCCAGCAGCCACTTACTGCTGTAGCTGAGGATCAGCAAGCAAACAAAGCAAGCTTTGGTAGGTTTTCCCAAAACATCAACAACCCTCTCCCCCACCCCACCCAAACCACAAAACCAAACCATTCCTGGTGTCTCTGGGAAAATAACATTGGAAAACAGTATGGAATACCTCAAATGGTGAGTGTTTTCCAACAAATCGTTTTTCTTTCTTATGTTAATAAGGATTATGCTCGTAATGTAATCATGTTCAAAGTAGTTTCACCCATATTTCTCAGAAGCTGAAAAGTATTTTGTGCTGAATTTCATATCTAAATGTTTCGTATCACAATCAAAGAAATCATCTGGGTACTTTGCATATGTGTTAATCTTTACCAGAATTTACTCTTTGCATAACAGTCTAACAAACATGGACAAAGAAAGGGAATTTCCAAATACCAAAGCTACTTGTAGCAAAATACAAGAGTCTGTAACTTTATTTCTTGCTGATTTTCTTAGGTCTGGCAGAACCCATGTTGTTTTAGCAATAAATCTGTAAGAACAGCTGTTCTGATTCAGAGCAAGCACTTACAATTCAATATCCTGTCTCTGATGGTGATCAGCAGGTATCTAGGGAAGCACACAAGAACAGTGATAAAGTGATGGAATCTAAGGTGAGATTTCTTAGTTTACCAGTTTTATGGTGGCATCAGGATTTTCAGAATCTGCTTCCTAATCATAATGCTGAAATGACGGGTGTGAGACACTTAACAGCCTCAGCTTTCTCCTAAAGACTGTAGCAGTGATAGGATGATAAAAAAGGGAAAAAACCCTAAAAAGTAATGGATAGTATCTAAAAGAGAGAAATAATGGGATAGGCTGGGAAAAGGGAAAAAAGGGACTGTAATTCTGCATAGTGTAAAGAAATGGCAGAAAAAGGTTGGCTTGTTACCCAAGAGGTGAGACCCCCCCCTGCCTTGGAGCTTGCTAAGACCTTGCCCTGGCGGGCTCAGCCATCACCTGCATCCCATCATTTGGGCATGGGGGAGAGAAAGGCAAAACCAGGACATGGAGAAATAGTTGGCCTGAGCCTGGTTCAAGGCAAGAAAGATGGTGGAGGGCAGACAAATTAAGTGTGGGAGAAGAAACACATGGGAAAGGGGAGCATGATGATGGGAGTGTCCAAGGAACCTGTAGAAACTGAATTATTCTCTGTCTGTAAATATCTGTCCATTCAAATTGATGAATAAGAAATGCTGTCTGTGTAGAAAATTTGTTTTGCAGGTTTGTACTGACACCCTTGGAGCATTGCTGTATTTTTCCCAGGCTTCAAGACACCCAGGTTTTATTTTTAGTGCTGTGAACCTGTTCCAGCTTGCTGCAATCATTACTACTAAGACCATCTAAATAGCAACTCAAAAAAGCTATTAAAGCAATGTAAATAGTAATAAATTATTTTGGCTTTGTGTAGATTAAAAGGTACACTGAGGATGGACTTGGTTTTGGGTCAGGTTTTTTAATGCTCTAGAGCAAAAGCGTGACAAGCCTTACTTACATCACTGGTGTGCAGAGGTGCTGGTGCTGTACTTTAAATAAAAGACATGAGGGCGTTGTGACTGGGATATTCACTGGAACAGTCACTTAAAAGTAGATTTTTTTAGGGAAGCTTTTACAAAGGTGTGTGGAAAACTGTTACTGACTATCTAAAGCAAATTCAGGAATAATAATATCCAGGAGGTGTTGCAGTGGGTGAGGAGGTGTTAGAGTGAACTGCTCACCAAAATAAGTCACACTGCAAGCTAGGATCAAACCTGACAAATCCAGGGTTTATTGTATGTGTCAGGATGAAGAGAAGAGGATGAATTTGAATACAAAAGGGCAAAACCCATCCTGAATTTAAACACAGTTTACATAATCCTGTGAGCAAGAAGGGGAGTTGGTAAAAGCAGCAAAAGGGGCTGCTGGTGGTACCTTACAGAAGGGACAGCTTCATCTGTGGGTTGGGACCAGGCAAAGGAGATTTATCAGCTCATAGACAAGGTGGGTACAAAATTAAAAGAATCCCATACTGGTCTTTAAGTTGATATTTTCATATATATGCATATAAATAAACATAAATTAATAATACTGGTAGTATTGTGTGTATATGATATTAGAACAAAGTTTCCCATAATTAAGGGAAAATAGTGCAGAAGCAGCTTCACCAGTATGGGAATGGGAGGGACTAAGACACCCTGTTTCAGCATTCAGCTTCATTTACCTTTCTAAGAGGATTGTAGGAAATGGATCTTTTCTTAGTTCCCAAGAACTGAGAAAGCTTTTCCCAGCCTGGCATCCTCAAATCCAGGGAGCCTGGAGTCTGGGGCTGGTTTTCTCCAATATCTGCTGTGAAAGATGCTTTGATTTGCACACTTTTACTGTGGCAGCTGTGGACAGGAGGACCACAGGAGTGAAGTGTGAATTTCACCTTTTCCACTGATTATTCATGCTCCTAAAGAGCCCGAGTATTCATTTGCTTTCTGTTAGCAAATAATTTTAAATGCAGCTTCCACAGTTACTGCTCTCAGTAGGAAAATAGGAGCTCTAACAAGGCATATATAAAATGAAATTTTCCAAAATCTAATGACCTGGATTATGCTTGTTGCCCTTACTATGCAGCTTTTTATTAAAAGGTTTATAAAGGTAACATGTCAACACTGACTTTTCCCTCCCATCGCAGCAATGTTTCTTGTGTGTTTTAGGTGCTGTATAACCACCTTAGAATAAACAAACATCCTCCAACATCAGCCTGGATGCATTTTTACAGCACACTCAGGAATTTTTTATGGATGGTTTTGTATTTTCTCTTCTGTTACATACCTCCACGTTTGCCTACCAAATCCTTTCTAAGCATCCCAATGATTTCATTGGCATGCACAAATAGATGTCTCTGTAATATATTGAACATAAAAGAGAATTTACTCTTGAATTTCAACCTTCATTTAAAAATATTTGGCTTTCCTATATCCTTACAGGATTGACTTGACTTTCAAAAGGAGGTTCCTCAGAATCAGGGAGGAATCTGATGGCATATTTGCACATCAGTTTAGAGTGACTTTTTTACACTCAGATTTTATTTAACTTGTATAATTCTGTTGTGGTTTCTTTAGTAAACAGAAGTAGCCCTACAATTCTATTTCACAAATGCCTCATTATGCTGAGCTGTTAATAGTTCTGTTAGTATTGTTAAAGTATTAACAGAAGAATAATAATTGCTCTGCTGTAATTGTATTGAGGCTAAAAAAGCATTCTCATAGAATATTAATGAGAGCCTTTTTGGAGGTATGAATTACTGTTCTTAGGACAGAAAATAAAAAAAAAAAAGTACCATCCTGAAAGAACATAATAATAAAAATCAATAAGGCTTCAATTTAGTCTTGAACTCCCTTGCTCCTCCTCTCCTGACCCCATTTGTGCTTCCTGTAGGTCCCAGGAATCTGCTCCTCACCATATGTGCTCCGGTACCTCAGCACTGCAGGGGGCTGGGAGACCTGTAACAATGAATTTTTCTTTTTTTTCTGTTTATCTCAGCCTTAAATTACTTTAACCTTATTTAGTCTTAAAAACCGTGACCGTGAAGCTAATATTTTTTGCAGCATTGAGATGAACTGGAAGTGCTTTTCATTGCTATGCAAAATACAGCTGGGGAATAGTGCAGAATTAATGACAGGGAGTTGTGCTCTTGAGAGTGTGAGCAGTAGTTTATTTTCATTTCTGTCATTAAATATCTTATTATCATCTATTTGTTTTTTCTTTCCTCTCCCCTGCAGTGCAAAAAAAAAAAAAAAAGGGGTGCTGGAAAATACCTTAAATCAGTGACCTTTGGTTGACCTCTGCCACTGCTGGTGTGAGCCCAGCCTGGTATTTTTTTTCATAGCTAAGTTAGTATCCTGCCATCTTTTTCCTTTTATCAAATCTTACTCAATTTTATATCAAGTTTCTGATTTGTAAGCAAAATCCAAATATAGGAATAATTAAAAGAATGATCTCTTGTAAATCTGGAGAGAGTGCATCAAGACATAATAAAGCACACATGTTTCCTGGGACTTGCTTGACCATTAGAAATTTGCAGTTTATGTTGCATAATACAATTTTCTGACTGGTTTTGGTAGCAGTTATTTGTAAGTAGGCAAATGAGCTGCCAGTGCAACACTTGGCCTTTTCCAGACCCATTGACCTGAATGAAAAAGACAGCACAAACTTTAGTTTGTTGTTTGTTTTCTGAGATTTCAAAGGGACTTCAATTTATATTCATGTAATTTCTTTTTTCAGTCTCATGTACCAGTTCCTTGTCATCCTTCATTCTCCCTCGTCTGACATCAGTTTCTCTCTTGTCCATTTAAAACTGAAACTTGAAAAACTGCAGTTTTATACTTTATATTATTCTTCTACCCCGGAGCTGTTTTTAGTGTCTTTATTGCAAGTAGACAGATGGTGATATTTGGTTTCCTGTCAGTTTTAATGAATATAGATAGGAGTGATAAGAACATTTGCTTCGTTTAGCAAACTTCCTTTTCTGGCTTTTAATTAATGAAGTGCTCACTGGTGTGCCGCTGCTTTTGTACGTGTTACAGTAAAATCTTTCATACAACTCAACTCGTAGCGTCGGATAATGAAAAGAGAGGATGGAAATAACTTTTTCTCTCAAGATCCTTTAAAGTTTACTTACCCAGACTCAGAATGCTGCAGACATCAGCCATGGAACTGCTCGAGCGAGCTGCCGAAGCAGCATCCTTTCTTGCTGCATATTTTGGTAATATTTTGTTTTTATACCAAGAACCCAAAGGAAGTGGTCTGTGTTTGGTGTTCACTTAACCTTGGGTGAGGTTCAGCTCAGCTTTGGAGCAATTTGCTGCACATGCAATTTCTTAAATAGAATAAGGTCCAGAGCATAAATTTGGTAAAATGGAAAAGAAAACTCTTGGCTTTTCAACCTTTTTTTTCCCCCTGCAATTTGTCCTGCCTGGGAGAGAACCAAAACATTAATCTTTAACTTTGATTTTTTTTTTTTCAAGTAGTTTGATTTCTGTGTTAGCTTAGCACATGCATTATTTTAGATTCTTGTAAACTATTTTAGAGTCCATTATTTTTAAGATCTTTTGCCCATGTTTAACACCAAGGAGTTTTCCTTTCTTTTTGTGTATATTCGGGTTTTAATACGGAGGCAGGATCAGTCCTTGCAGGCAAAGTTGTTTAAATAATTTCTGCTTTGCCATAACAGTTTGAGTTCTTTAATGGTAAAAGTAACCATGTCTGTGTATGTAAAAGATTGCGGTGGGTAAAGTCTGAATCCTGGCTGTGGATTTAAAATCTCTGCTTTAGCTTTGTAGCTCTAACAGTTTAAGGTCTCACTAGAGAGAGAGGAGTGGAGTGAAGGACGAGCAGGTGATCTTTGGGAACATTATTTTCTGAAGCATCTGACTATTGCTAATTCTGAAGAAACTGATTTTAAACCTGTTGGGTCTTAATATTCCTGAGTTAAAAAATGGACTAGATTTTGCACTTTTTTTGGGACTTTTGTTTTGCTGTAGCCTTATAAGGGTAGGATTTGGTTCCCTGGTGGCAAATCTGTTCGGGGGAAAAAAACTTGGTTTATTTTAGCAAAGCTGTTTTAAAATACTCCAACAAGCCTGGCAGAAGGCAGAAATAGTTGTTATTTTATATTATTTCTTAGGTCTAAATGAAAACGTCACAAAGTGCAAACCCTGTTCCTATGGAAAACTCTTCTCCCAGTGAAAGATACCTCCATTTTAAATGAGTTAAAAACAAACAAATTGTTTTGATGCATTTGGTGAAGGCAAATAATCAGGTACATGTACTACGTTTATTGCATGGGTGGTACCACCTCTGCAAACAAACAGCAACTGAGGTTTTGAACACGTCCTTCCTTTCCAAAGGTCACAAGTAAGAAAACAAACCCACGAAAGGACGTCTCAAGAGCGTTTATTTATGTTTAAATAAGTTCTTCGCAGTTCTCCTGGCTGTGCTGGTTTGTGCAAGGGGGATGGGGAAGGACGAGTGAGCCATTCAGAGGGGAGCACGGAGCTCTGTGGGCAGCTGCACCCGGTGCTTTCTGCTTCACTCCCTGGAGGACAGCTCTCCTCCTGTGGGAACAAACCCGGGCATGCTCCTGTACTCTGTTTTTACCATGAGGATCCTTCCTTCTGAACCAAAAATTAGCCCTGTTCCAGACAGCAGTGCACAGTATCAGGGTCGGTTTTAATCTATTTTCCATGCAGAAATAAATGTAAGCAGAAAAAAAAAAAGCATGGTGGTGCCTCCTAATGTGTAGGCAAGAACATTTTAACATTAGTTGCAATATTAAGGTTGTGCTTTCATCTCTTTCTGGTTCCTTGCCATCTTTCAGGAAACAGAACTGCGTGTCTTCTCTCTTATAATAAAAGAATGCTTTCTGATGCCTCTAAGCTGGTGTTCCTTGCTGTATTTGACATAGGTATTTGTGAATTTTATATGAAATCCACGCTTGAATTAATGGGAAAAATAAACACATTTAATTCAGACTGAATAAAACCTTCTCCCTCTGGAAAGAGCCCATAGTCTGTATGTGTGGGGTTTATTTTTTCTTTAGCATTTGCTTCTTATTCTCTGAATAATTGTAGTTGCATGTTCTCCTTTTCAATATTTGCCAAAATCTCCAGCAGTTCTTATTCTCTCATATCTCGTTCAGTCATGCGCCAGAAGGAAAGAAAGTCATCTGGAAAAGAAAACCCACAGGGCTTCATTCCCTTCCCACGCCCCATCATTTTCTCTCCACATATTTGAAGATGTGAAGCAATTTAGATCAGCGTTCTCCATCGTTCTTTTCCTAACCCGATTCCTCTTCTTGCAGAGAGAAACAAAAGGAAGATACAGAAGAGAAGTTGAAGAAGAAAGGAAAGACAGAGGAAAAAATAGTGGAGAAAATCAGAACAGAGTTGGCTTTTCTAAAAGGAGTTGCCCAGGAAGCAAAATGAGCAGCTTCCCTCTTTTTTTTTTTTTTTTCCCCTTTTTTTAGCCCATCCCAGATACTGCAATTCTGAGATAAGTGGGTCAGGCAAAAGGGCATAATTAATAGTGATTTCACAGTTGCTGTGGGTACAGGAGAGCATAGTGGGAAGAATGGATTCAAGGAAATGTTGGCAGGCTCTCAGTGGAAAGCTCCCAGCTGAGCCCCAGGTTGCCATGCCCATCTTCTGCCATAAGATTTTGGGCTGTGCCAGCCAGGTGGGAGCTGGATCAGAGTGGGAATAGAGCAGATGGATGCTCTACTGGATGCTCTAGTGGATGAAGGGCAGCACATCTTAAGTACACTGAATTTACTGTGGGACAGGATACATTTGTGTGAGCAGCTGGGGAAAGGATGGATCAACCCTTTGAAAAGCATCGTGGGGACACAAAGAGCTAAGTACCCTGACCAGGGGGCATAATGGAACATGATTTTTTTTCTGTCAGATTCTCTGAGTTTATTAGTAAGGAACATTTCTTGTTTCCCACATGCACCTTGAGTTTCTGTTACCTTGCAGTGCTTTGTTTCCCCTGGTTGGTGATCACGTAGCATCAGCAAAGCTTGCGTGGGATGTGGTGCACACGGTCCAAGGACAGCAATCTGTGCATTTCTGCTGAGAGATTAACTTGATTTTAACAGCTGGAGCTAAGGAGAGAGCACATGCAGCAAGTTTGAAGGTGCAGCTGCAGAGAAGCTTCTTCAGACAGATGTTGTGGCACTGCTGTCATGGAAGATGGAAGGACAAACCACTTGCATTGTTCAAATCTACTTTCTGGAAAGTTTAATTTTATTTGTTTTTTTTTTCCTGATGGAGCCAAGTTGCTGTGTCCTGGTCAGGGGATGGTGCCATGTTTTTGGATCTCCTAAAGCCCTGATGGGTCTTTCTGAATTCTGGTGCCCCATCTGCTCTAGAACAGGGGCAGCCCCTTGGATTAATATTCCCAGCAGTCTCTGTGCTTGGATTATGCATGCCCAACATCACCTGCTTGTGTTGTCACCAGAGCCTGCAAGAAAAGCTTTTCTCTTCTTGAGGCATAAGTGCCTGAACAGGAGCTTTTTACATCCCTATGACACATTCAGCCGGGCCACTTAGGAAATTTACCTGGTGGGAGCATCATGTCCTGGCTGCTCATAGAGATTCACTTCATCCAGCTGTTGGGACATCACTGACCTGCATCCCTTGCTGGAGATGGGTTGTTTGTGAGATTGGACACTGTGCTTGCAGAAGAAAGGCAATGTATGACATGTGCTGTCCCTGATGGAGAGGGGGAGCGCAACACCTTTGGAAGACAATCTTATTTTTTTTGCCTCCAGAAAAATAGTAAATTCATGCTTTAAGATTTATAAAAGTGCTTGTGGGTACCAGCATATAGCAAAGAGTTGGCTGTGTACATCTCGTGGTTTCAGCTGATGAATGCAGAGGATGAAGCAGAAGCATCTGAGGGGTTGGATTTTTATTTTAGATCAAGTCTGTGTTTCAGATTTTAGGACATATATGGGGGTCTGAACTTTATGGTATTGAACCTTTGTCCTTTTCATGAAAATAAAAAGACTGTTCTCTCTGTGGTTATGTCTGTGTTATTTTGGTTAAATAACTTGAGATCTTTATTCACATGATGTGAAATGTTTTGGAATTACTGCTAAAAAAATCAACCCAACTTTCTGAAGGATTTTGAAGGAAAAAAATTAATTTATCTGAAAGCAGTAGCTCAGTCATCAGCAGGTCTGTTCTGAGAATGAGTGTGTACAGCCCACACAGGGGCACATTTGATTGTCGGATAGAAATCAGTAACTGGTATTTTTCTTCACAAAAGACCCTTTTGCTTAATACTGAAGATGTACATAATCCATTTTTTCAAAAAGAGCTTTTGAAAAACGGCTTTAGAAATGTTAGTTATTATCAAACACAAACTTTGGAACATTTTAATTTTTCTAAATTACGGTATCAGTGCGAAGACAATAAATTGGAACTGAAGGATGCTTTCCAATTTCTCCATGCTTTAGACAAAACATTTGTGCATCTGTATCTTTTTTATGTATGTTGAAAGTGCCATATGGAGAGGTCACTCTGTATTTCAACTGGCAGAGGAAATAGGCTAGAAGTAGGAAGCAACTCTAAACCAAAGGGTTTTTCAGCAAAGGAAAAGCCCCAAATTTGCTTTTGTCCTGTGCTGGACATTTATACTGTTGACTAATAATTATGATTTGTTGTATTCTAACAAAGAGACATCAGTGGGAAATTTTTTGTCAAGGAGAAAAAAGATGACATATGTAGGAATAATGCTGTCTATAAAAGCCAGAAAGCTCGAAGGCAAATACAGTGAGCTGGAAAATGGCGGTCTGTAGCCTTAGTAAACAAAATGTAGGTGAGCAACTGCAATTACATCTTTTATACACAAATGGGGAAAAGACCCCCTTCAGTTGTGCCTGAGTCACCAAAGCCACTTAAAATGCAGGGGCTCCAAGAGAGAGATGATGAAAAGAATAAGGGAAGAAAATACCAAGTATTTGGCAAAAGCCTGGTGGGGGAATGTGGTTATCATAAAGGCCATTGGGGAGAAGTATAGGGGATGACTTCATGGTCATAAGAAGATGCTGTTCCTCCTCAGTTTTGTAACTTGCAGAGTAGAAGCAGCACAACTTAGATCTGTCCAAAAAGGCTCAGGAAGAGTGAGGACAAATTTCTGTTGATGCTCTGCTGTGAAGCAGTGGCCTGATGTCATTATCTGCTGAGTGTAAAAATTATAGATGGCTGAGGTCCCCAGAGAGGATGGAGAGCAAAGTGATGGTTCTGCTTTGATCTTAACTGAAAGCATGTTCTACACCTTTACAAAATTCAATATTATTTTCATCTTGGAGAAACTCAGAGTGTGAGCTGTCACCATGAGAGTGATGGAGTTTGCTCAGATCAAGGAACAGGATGGGCAGGGGAAAGAGCAGGATCTGAACCTGGGTGGATGTTGGAGGAGGAGGGCTCATTTCTGGGCAGGAAAGGCATGTCAGAAAATTGATTTGGGAAGTGATAGCCTTGGGAAGGTCAGAGCTGGAAAAAACCAGAAATGGTTAACACTGTGAAGGACACGAGTTTGAGGGGGATGAGACTGTTCTAGATGCATTGGGTGAGTAGGAGTTCAGCACTGACCACAGTTAGCCAAGCAGAGGTGGTGAAAACTGGAATATAGGGCTGGAAATGGAAGTATTTTCTTCCTTAAAAAGCATTTCTCCTTCATGTTTTTAGACCTTTAATGGATTCTTGGTTTGAGAATAATTGTGGTTATTTTCTTGTTCTTTTTGTCCCTCTTGTTCAGGCCAAAAATAGAATTTTATGTAACAATCAAAGACAGAGTTTATTTCTTAAAGGAGATGTTTAATGCTAACACGTCAGGACAGTGTTTTGGTTTTGTTTCTGTTCCATTCCTCCAACCAGGAGAAATCACATGAAATTTATCATTATATCAGATGCACAAAAGGTTTTCTCAGCAGAACATGGTGTCAGTACTTTGACTTAGAAAGGAGTTGTGCAATTCCACGCTGTATTTTTCCTCTTGCAATCCACTTGTCACAGTATGTTGTTCCCATTATGAGCTCATGCTTCAGGAAATTGTGCCACTTTTTTTTAATTTTAATTTTTTTTATCACAGGATTTTCAAAGTGAGTATATCTGCTCCCTATAATTTCAAAGCAGAGAAAGAGACTTCCTAGGGCATGTTCTAGCCTTTCTATTTCTGTAACAAAGATCTGCAACTTGGTGGTAGAAGACAAATGATTCATTTTGTCAGGAAAATACCACTTTTCTAAGTGGTTGTCAGGGCATGTCTGAAGCAAATACAGAAAGATTAAAAGCAATCATCTTATGTAAATGTTCAGCAGGACTCCAGGAGGCAGATATGGAATCAACAGTCCAGAAACTTTGGATGGGTTGCAATAAATATCTTGTCCTATATATTTCCATGGTGGTGTGGGCTTGTCAGTTGTGGGGCCAATTGCAAGGAAATACTGAATGTTGTTTTATATGGGGATTTGGATACCAATAAACAGATTTCTGCCTGGGTTTCATTGCTTAAAGAAGTGTTGAGTAAATGTAATGTAATTTTTTTAAGCAAACCAGGTTGCAGTGAGAGGAAATAGTAGTTAAAACTCCAGGTGATTTCAGGAGTTGTGGAACTGCCATGGAAAGTCACTGAAGATTTATCAGCGATGTATTTTGATGAATAAAATGTGTTTTGCTTTATATTTTTACCATGAATCAGGAAAACCCCTGCAAGAGGCACGGGAAAAGCAACTGTATTTTACATCTTGTCCATTGTTCCCTCTTAGTTTGGCTCTGTGCCCTTCTAGTAAAAATCTGTGTTTCTATAAATTCACATTATATACATTTGCATCACATTTATATATATGTAAATTATATCAAGATATCAAATGCTCTTGGAATTATTCATTCTTCATGCCAAGATGTGTTCAGTGATAAGCTGTAGACAGTTTTTCAGAGATCTATTAGAAATACTTTCATGAGCCTTTTCCCCTCAGTTTTGGTGCTTTTCCAGAAAGAAGCCATTGCCTCTTTTATTCATAATTTAGTGTGATTATCTGTCATTGTCCCAAAAGGATTCTGACAGAAGGCTGTCCTCAGATGAAAGGCTTTTGAGCTGGCAGGGGCAGGAGGCTCCTGCTGGTCCCTGAGGCTGCAGGAGGGGACTGAGGCACTGAATTCCCATGTGCTCACAGTGGAAACAGTCTGATGGGAGCCTTTGCACCCGGGTTGTCCTGGATGTGGGTCCACTTTTAGGAAATTACTGCTTGAATTTGGAAACTCCAGTTCACTGCCTTTTCCACCTGGCCCAGTGCTAACCCTTCACACTCATCCAGCAGCTTCAGCATTGCTGGTGCCCTGCTCCCCTAGAAAACGTGAGTTTTGAGTTTCATTTCAACACATGGCACACAAGGTAAGAGGAAAGGAAAACTGATACAGGCTCTTCATGGTGCAATTCTGCCTTTTTTAACACCAGGGATGCACAGCTCAAGATGGGTACTGTGAAGTCAACACACTTTTTTTTTTTTTTTTTTGTTAGCTTTTTCACAGCACTGGTTTATTTTTGAGAGATGAGGATGTCAAGCCCTATAGAGGAATTCAGCATTTTTTGCCCAGCTCCTCAAATCTGTTTTGTCTTGATCCAACCACATCTCATGGTGGTCTCTCAGGAGTTTGTCACCTTCTTCATCCTGTTTAATGCCAGCGCTTCTGGAGTGCCTCAAGGGATCCACACTGGTTTATTTTGTCATTGTAAGTGGCTTTGCACCTCTTGACTGTTTCCATCACTAGCTGTTAATAAATCTTGACCTCAACTTGGATTTGATCTTCGAGTTACTTGTGTTGCAGCATCTTTCCATCACTGGTGATACTGTAGCTTCGTGGCATTCCCTGGACTTCGTGACCAGTACATCCCTTTCCCAAATCATTAGGAAGTAGTACTGTACAAATTGCATTTTGGAGCCCTGTTTTGAGATGGAGGTCGGGTTGGACTGGATGATCTTGTTCTCCTTTCCAGCCAAAGTTGTTGCAAGATTTTATGCTGAGGTTTTCTCTTAATCCCTTTGTTGGCTGTTTCTTCTTCCCAGGTTATGGTTGTTCCACTGGTTATCATTGGTGGTGTGTGGATCCAAAGCCACTTTATTCATTCAGCATTGACAATTAGTTTAGTAGACTGGCATTGGTTTATTAATCACTCTTACTGTTTACTATGCCCTGTTACCAACCAGAGATGATCTCTGGTTCATTTATAGCAGACTTGGCTGAAATCAAGGTTCACCAGCGAGGTTCCTCTGCCCAGGCTCTGTAGATCTGATCTGTATTTCCTCAGCTCTAGGCCCTTATTCAATGAGATCCTTATGGTATCTACATCAGAGGCTGGAGGGGGTTTCTTGGGTGATCACAGGTCTCCTCCTTGTCAGGTTTCCCTTCTCCTTGGTGCTGTCAGTCCCTATCCCAAGCATCCCAGCTCTCCACTTCCACAGCTCTCACAGTTGGAGTTGGTGTTTTTCATGCGTTGCAGCAACCCTGCTGCTTTGATTTCTTTGATCTGGCTGCAGGAATTTAAATTTCAAATTTACACTTGTTTAGAGTTTGTCTTGATAAATGTGCTTTTAGTTAGGTAAATCCCTGTTCACTGAAAAGCTGTAATGCAGGAAATCTGCAAAGGTGATGATGAGTGTTACACTACAAGGTGAAAATGTGACTTTTAATAAGGGTGGAGGTCCCTGGAGTGATTGGAAAGCACTGTGTTGTGTACCCAGAGTTAGAATGGGGATGGAGGGAGGAGTGGCTGCTCGGGGTTTGTTAAGAACTGGGCTGGCTGCTTCCTCAATTTTGCTGGCAGAAGGTGCTGTCCCATCGTTGTGCAGCAGTCTGGGGGCAGAGGATTTTCCTCTCAGGTGAGGAAATGGGTAGGGTAGAGCACATCAGGGGCTTAACAGACTGCTGAGGGGAAGGTAATGCCTCCTTCCCTTAATTTTCTAAATCTGTTTTATTCTTAAAAAAATAGTACAAGACGACTTTGACATCTCTTAGAATTTAGAAAGTGATAAATGCAAATGAAGAGACAGCTGCTGATAATGTTAGGTTGTTGTGTATGTCCATTTTAGTCATATGTATAGCAAACCAGAATCCTGTTTTTTACACATATTTATTCCTAAAAATTGGATAATTGGTTGCTCTTACTTTCTTAGAAACCTCTCTGTTTTGCTCAGTGAGTTACTCTTTAGATTACATGCAGTTTGAGTGTCTTTACTTGATAGTAAATGTAATGTCAGAGCAGTAATGCTTCCCAAGGACAGGAATAAAGCTGTGTTTTAGTAGTTACCTTATTTTTGTGGACACTTGTTTTTAGGGAGATAGAGAGATATGTATTTGTCTTTTTCACAAAGGAAACAGAAAATCTTTTAGTGGTAAATATTAAAGGAAGATACTTTAAAAAAAATGCAAAAAATTGCAGATCCTTTTACTTTGGTTGGGTGTTGTAAGCTTGACCT
Organism: Chloropsis cyanopogon; assembly: GCA_013400585.1. Classification (NCBI taxonomy): domain Eukaryota; kingdom Metazoa; phylum Chordata; class Aves; order Passeriformes; family Irenidae; genus Chloropsis; species Chloropsis cyanopogon. Next base: position 40,741 of record WEZZ01006942.1, read on the forward strand.
AGTTTTTAATATCATTGTGGCTTCGAGTAAGAAAAAAAACAAACCAGAAAAACAACCCCCAAAAAAACAAAAAAAAAGGAAAAAAACTCCTATTGAGAATTTAATTCTGGAAACATTCCAGCATGGGCTACTATTTCACATACACATTTAATAGTCTTAATTCATATTAAGGGCAAAAAGAGCATTGATATAATGGTACATATGACTTAGATTAAATTTGCTATTTAAATGGAGCACTCTAAAGGGTATGAAAGTGTTTATAAGTTTATTTTTATTCTGAGTTGTTACTAAAGCTGGTTAAGAGAGCTGAAAAGCATCTCAGTTGCAACTATTTTTCTTGCTATTGCCAAATATTGTCATTCCCCTTCTTCCTTCCCTTGCCTGCAGGTTTTGAAAGGAACCAAAATTAACATGCCTGTCCTTATTAATTATGTTTTCTATTTATACAGTGTAATACAGTGACAAAATGAGTTTCCTATTGTACCAATATCTTTATGTCACCACAGCTCTGGGAATATTATTGTTTCTTTCTCTTCCTCCATGGAGTCCAACTAGTTTTTTAAATTTTTTATTAGTAAGGTGGAATCTGAGGAATAAAGATGTGAAAATATCTTGTTTGAAAATACAGTTTTTTGAAGATGAGGAATCTTCTCCTGTTTGCAGTGACAGGAATGTGAATGGTGCATCAGGGGCCTTACTGATTGAGGCAGATATTAAAATGATGCTATTTCTGTAACTCAATACACCTGGTTTCAGTGGTGCCCAGTTTAACTCTCAGGTTTTGCTTCAAAAGGTTGTGAGTAGTTTTTCTGTGTGGTGTAAATTACTTTCTGCTGATTACAACTTCTTTTTGCCTCTACTATTAGTTTGCCATGTTTTAAAAAAACAACAGCGTGAGTTGAAACTGTAGAAAATTAAGTTGTCTGCACAGATTTATAGTATATAAATTGCCAAACTGCAGGATCTTTTTTGGGATTATTTTTAATGAGAGTAATAGTGTTGATTTAACAATCTAGGTTTCTCTATAACATTTGACTTGATACCATACAACGTACTAAGTAGAAAACCCCAATGATGCAAAATGAACACTCTAAAGATGACGTGGATTAAAAGTGGGCACTTTGTGCCAGAGTCCTGTAGAAAATTTTTTGTCTTAATCCCTGCTGACATTTTTATTCATGATGTGGAAAAAAAATTGTAAAGACATCATTGATGTTTGTTGTTGAGACAAAGATGGAGATTAGTGAAAATAGGAAGTCAAAGGCACAGATAGCTCTGGATCACCTGGTTTAATGGGGTTATTTTAATATATGATTTAATAAATTGGAGGATGAAGTCAGATGCACAAAAGCAAAAGCTGCATGTCATACTTGAAATGGTGAGTCAACACTGTAGATTTACATGGATTTCCAGAGCTGCTGTTGCAGAGCCATGGCCAAAATGAGGTATCTCTCCCATTTCAGGCACAGGGAATTGCTGCTCCAGGGGAACTGAGAGCTGGGTCCCTCCATCAGGTGGGGAAGGTTTTGGAAAAGATGCACAAGGGTGATTTAAAGGCCATGTCATTTGAGATAGAAGAGAGATACTGGCCTAATGCATGATGAAAACAAAAAATTGTCAAAGGTATTGTAAATTAGACAAATTTAAGCTAGATACAAGATAAAACTGTTTAACCCCAAGAGTAATCCCTCAGTTTACCAGTGCTGAGGGCTGTGGAAAGGGTGACTAACACAGCCTAGAGAAAATGGGATGAGTGTGCAAGAATTTGGGGATGGAACCACATGATTTTTAGCAGTAGAAGGTAAAGGTCCTGTCACCTGCAGCTCCCTGCACCGGAGCTCCCAGTGGAGGAGCATCATCCAGTGGGTTCTGCGTGGGAAGGAGTGAAAATGCTTTGAGCTGAAGTGTATATTGTAAATAAGAAACAAGAAAGGTGAAAAAGAGTGAGTGAGCTGTGCAGTGGCAAGCAGGAGAAAAGGGCTGCAGGGAGATTTTCTGTCATATTCGGACTTCTTTTGAAGGAGAACCTTAGTGCCTTAAGAAAGAAGAAGCAAGCAAAAGCCTTGAAAAATCACATGCATTTTAAATACTGCCAGTTCCTAGATATGAAGATAAAACCCTACTGAGTTTCAGAATTTAAGAATTAAGAAAGGGAGCAGCTAAGGCATTTATCTTGTTTCTGTTGCTTGCTGTACCCAACTTCGGGAAGCTTTGTGATTTTTCCCCAAAAATCTTTAATATTCAGAAATCATGTGTAGTTTGGCTGGTCTTTTACACTGAATTGCAGCAGCTGCACAAAACCTACTGTGCCAGTGCTGGGATTATTTAATTGTGGAAAGCTACTGAATTCAGCTGCCCAGACATTGGGGTAAAGAAATCTTTGTTACAGCATCTTCAAATTTGCAGAGTGAAGAAAACACAATGGGAGCAGATGAGCAGGATTCCCACAGCCAGCCCCTCCCCGGGGTCCACGGCAGCATGGGTGGTTTGGCATGTGAGTGAGATTATTATTTTTATTATTGCTTTAAAGCTGATATTAAATCAAAGATTGTACAGAGGCTTCTGCCAACCAAAACAAAAACATTTATAATCCAAGTGGGGCCCTTCAGGAGTGCGTCAGAAATGAAAGTTTCCAAAATTATTCAAGTATACATGAAACAGCTGGAACTGCTTTGGGTTATTTTCTTGGTGTTTTGAGGTAATGCTATGAAAATCAAATATGTTTATTAGTTTCATAAGCTTTGTGCAAGAGTTTCACTAGGACCACTTAATAAGCAGTTTGTATTTGGAGATCTGTCCTTTTGTAAATGATATCTCCCAGTTTTAATGTCTCTGATGTCTATCACTGTAACCAAGTCTGAAATTAGAGATGGAATCTTCTCCTGAAAATTAAACCCCAATTAATTTCAGTTGGAAGGAAACAAGTACTTCAGAGAACTGTATTTGGAGAATGAAGTGTTTATTATTGTTTGAAAGCTTGGGGATATCCTGCTTGAAAGAAGTCAGGAGTTCACTGGCACCCACCCGCTTTCCATTCCCTCCCTCACACTGGGGAGTCTGGTCTTAGTTTTTTGGTTTTGTTTTTTTTTTTTTTGATGCAGTGTTATAAAGGGATTTTTGCAAAGCAAAAGTGGTCCTCAGCATTTGTATTTATTAAATGCAATAGTGATACCAAAAGCGATGTGAGCATTGCAGGTAGGTGTAACTTCTGTTCTTTTGCAGAGAAGAAACAGGCTGGATTTCATTAGGCCTTGCTTCAGACTGCTCTCTATCTAATTAGGAAAATAAAACCTCAAAGTAGGTACACCAGAAAATCAGCATAAAGATTTTCAGTGGAAGGGCTATAAAGTTTGGAGTTAACATTTTAGAAGGCTGCTCAGGACCCAGCATCCACTGCAAGTCTCTACAGCACAGGCAAAAATGATTTTTCACTTGGTTGGAGCAAATACCATCCATCCATTTCCTGAAAGCACCTTTTGTAGGTACATTTTAAATAATTGGAAAGCAAGAAACACAGTTTTTCTCTTTTTATGGGTTTCCTAAAATACCTCTCGTGAGCTATTTCTTGTTGTCTTGAGGGAGGAGGCAGCGCAGGGGTTGCCATGGTGATGTGATTTCGGTTCCATCACCAGTCAATACAGCAGTGCTGTGTTACACGCTTGGCCCATCTGTTCCCCTCGGTGGAGACCCCATTCAGCTGGAGGTTTCTTTTGTATTCACAAAGTGGGGTAATAAGTGACCTTTTATTATGGGTGGGATCCCTACGTGGGTGGAAAACAACTTCTTTCAGATGTGGATGCTCTCTTTGTAACAGGGAGGAAAACAGGCTTATTTTAAAATTCAAAATCAAATTACCAAAAGCTTTTCTGATAGAATATTTTTTCAGGACAAATCTGCAGGTCCAGTTCAGAATTGCAAAATGCCCATTTGAGCCCAGTGCTTGAAGGAGCAAATATGTTCTGTATCACAGCACTGGTTTCACTGCTTTACTTTTAACTAACGCTGTTTTAAAGAATGTCAAGTTATAAGGTTGTGGGTTTTTTTGGTGGTTTGTTTTTTGTTTTTTTTTTTACTTGCTGGTGGTGCTTGTAACTGAAAACCAAAAAAAAAAAAAGAAGGGAATAAGGTTTTTCCCACCAATTAAAACCCAAACAGTAGCACTATTCATCGTTCATGCTGTTCCCTGAGGCTTGAGCTGGAGAAGGTGAGCTGGAGAAGGGGATGGAGGCATTCGGGACGCTCAACCCTCCCTGGCTGGAGGGAAAATCAATCACAGCTTGCCGGGGTTGTGTAACCCTGACCCCGTGTACATCCCAGTTATTGCCTTTTGGGCAAAGACTTGTTTTCCTCTCTGCTAAAATGTCCCGTGCTCCTTGCCTAATTTCCCAGAAAGGGAATCAATGTATAGTGGGTTTTTTTTTCCTCTCTGCATTTGATACCATCATATGGTAAATATTAGGTTTCTTTGTTTTTCTGCTTCAGAAAAAAAAAGTGCTTTATTTTCTTAAACTTAGATTAGTAAGAGTCTGCTGGGTAGCGGCGCCATGGTAGATATCCTCCTAACAACTGGCAAAGTCTGGATCAAAGAAAATCTGAATTCAGGCAGACCTTAAAAACATTACATGTAAAATACAGAAGAGTAGATATTTTTAAAAACCATTCAGCTTGATGCAGATGAAGGAAGAAACCAAAACTTCCCTGACATTTCTCCATTTTTCCGTATCTTGCCGCTTTGTTTTGTGGCTGAAGAGGAGATGGAACCTGAGTTTCCTGGATGTTGCTGGGTTGCAGCGCTGGGGAGAGCAAGCAAGCCCTGTCTTCTGTGGGCTTGGGTTTGGACCACAGTGGCAACTTCCCAGCAGAGATGAACTGGTTGCTGCTGTCAGTGTGATCTGTAGTGTTCACATGTCACAGAACTTGCTCTTCCCTCTGGGTGCAGATCCCTGTGGGGTCAGTGGGGTGGCCACTGGTGTGCTGCTGGATTGGTATTGACCCACACAGGACTGGGGGCCTGACTGGGGAGAGTCCTGGTCATGATCTGTGTGGGGATGAGCTTGAACAGGAACGGCTGTTATTTGTTACAAAGCCTTAATCAGGAATCATAAGCACTATCTCCGTTTTTAATTTTCTGATTTATAATAACAGAATCTGCATAAACGGAGCGTTATTGTACAACATCCTTACTCATCTAATTGAGCCTCCTGCTCGTAAAAGGTAATTAAATACAGGCTGTGTAGCTGTAATTAATGAGTGAGGGTGGGACGTCACTGGCTGTGGATCCATAACCAGTTGTGTCTGTTGTTTCCCAGTGCAGGCACTGGTGTCCACGTAGAGCTGCCCCGAGGTGCTGGACCCTGCTCACTGTCCTGCCCTGTGTCCAGCCTGGCTGTGCAGGTCATCTCCATCACTAGGTGAAGGTTTTAGCACAGGGCGTGGCTTTGGTTTTACCTGTCTGAGCTTTACATCTTCACAGGACAGGGAGTCACGAGGCACAATATAACTTAGTTCCTGTGGAGATACTTTTAAAGGTATAGTTGACCTATGTTACCAAAACCTTGACTTCGCTGCAAAAGAAAAAATACACTAAGCCATTTCATGCTTTCTTTTGTTAATTCATTTGGAAGTCAATAAAACCCCTGGTTTCTTAGTTGGATGTGTAGTACTTTTTGTTAGTGCCCTCCTTGGTTTTATCCCAGGTGAAGCAAGACTCGGCTAGAGAAGTTTGAAGTTGATTCATCTTCTCATTTAATATTTGGTACTTTCTTTTTGTTGAAAACATATATTGCCTGCACAAATCTGAGTTCTCTAACTTCATCTAACAAACTGGTTATGTAATGACTCAGCATTAATTTTACGCTGAGGAACTGTCTTTCATATTTTATATTTTTTATGTTTTAAAAACACACATGAGTGGAAAAATGCATCCCCTTATGTTAAGAGAGAAATAAAACTTGGTTTGTGTTCACTGCAGTGCTCACTCTGAGCTGTATTGTGGCAGGACCTTCCTTTTTTTGTTAATGGTGTAGAATCTCCTCGCTGAAATGGGTTTAATATTACAGTTTCTGAGACAGTAATTGACCATTTGGTCATGGAAGAGGAGATTCTTTAAAAACTCCCCCAGCTCTGGGTGGATGGTGCTAACTTCCATTGATGTCTGTTGATCTTAGGCCTTATTTCCATTCAGTAGCTGAATCCATGCTAGTAACCTAAATATTCAAAAGATATGACCTTTTTCTATAGCACTATCAAATCTGGTTATGTGGGGTTTATTATTGTTTTTTAATTATGTTGCAGTAAAAATTCCTAATTATTATAAAAAGATTCTGAACAGTCAAGAGGCTTTTTCTTTTTCTTCTCACAGTTCCATTAAATGAAGTTCCGATTCTCTTAGCTTTTTTTGGAATTGATACTGTTCAGTTTTCTGTGCTTGTATCCAGGGCCCACCCAGAATAAAACTCTACTGTGGAGTACAGTAGTGTTTGGTTTTTTTTGACAGCTTGCCAGGAAAAGATTTTCTGTTTGTTCTCTTACAATTTTAAAGTTACACTTGTCACTCTCTGTGGGCATCGGGAACCAGCAGCAGCTAAATGCCAACCAAAAATACTCCTGCAGGCACTCAGGCACTTGATTTTCTCTCTCTTTCTTTAAATGCCATTATTTCCTTGTAGTTGCAAGGAAAATGAGGCAGTGCAGGGAGTGGGGGCATTTTCAGGAGGGAGCCAGCTGTGGAGTTACACTACAAAGCTTCAGCCTGTACAGCACGCAGTGCTGCACTGAACTGGACCCCTCAAACAAGAGACTTCAGTTGTGTTAATACAAAAGCACAGCAGCCACACAGGGAAATAGTGTATTTTTTAAGACAGGTAATCCAGTGTGATTAAATGTGGACTTAGATTGCTGAATAGGGATGAACTGTAGGAATGGGCATCCTTTTGAGTGTATTTTCCATCACTCCTTGTAGCTGGTGTGCAGATATTACCCATTCCAGGCATTGCTTCCACTCTTGGTGTGGCAGCAATACCTAGAAGCAGCACCACTCTGGACTTTGTCATTCCCTAGAGTGCTAGCAAATACTATTTGGCAGTATTATTTAATGGGTGAGCAGATAATAATTTATTATTGAAACTTGCTGAAGCCCCAGTAACATTCTAATTTTTTGTGTTGCTCTAAGGTGAGGGTTGATCTCTTTTCCCAAGTAACAAGTGATGGTACGAGAGGAAAGTTGTGCCAGGGGAAGTTGATTGGATGTTGGAGGTTGATTGGATATTAGGAAAAATTACCTTATTTGAAAGGGTCCCACGGCAGTGGCATTTAGACCACCTTAGCTTGGCAAACATTTTGGACTGGTTGCCACTGTTTGATTTAATACTATTGATTTCCAGCTTGTTTCTCTTTATGAAATGATAATTTGTTCAAAACATAAAACCTTTTTTTCCTTCTTATGTCTGTGGATTCTCAAACATCCCTGAGTGTTGCTCAGGCACTGTTTCCAATGTCTTCTTTGTGTTTTTCCTAGAACAATTCGTAGATGTAAAAATTGCTTCAGCAAAAATCAATTTCAATTAGTCTCTGCTTTGTTACCCATTAGCACTTTCAGGGAAGACGTTCAGCAAGAGAAACTAGAGGTTTTTAGCTTTGTCACAGGATATTGGTAGAGATGTTTTTTAATGGCCTCATCCAGAGGATGGTAATAGCGAAACAAACAAGGCTTCTCATAAATCTGTATTCTGTCCAGAGAATTTTGTATGTTTTATATTTGCCTGTTTACACAAAGAGAGAAATCATTTAGTCAGGGTTCTGTATGGAAAAAGCACATGGAAGATATTTTTCAGCTAAGTTTGTGACATCTTATTTCAGCTCAGATGAACTCCATGATCTGTTGACAGCAGGACAGTGGAGATCACAAACTATTTCTGGATGGTAGTACAGAGTTTGATTTAATTTGGAAATAAAGTTGTTGAATGGCATTACTACAGCACTTACAGAGTTTATCAAAAAATGAATTATAGATCAGATGGGGGATTATGTTTGGAAAAGTGCACTTATGTCTTGTGTGCTGTGGCAGTAAATACTTCATGAATGCAAGGATTTCAAATTAAATATCTGGTAATAGAAATGTATTTCTATAATGCCAATCCCTGCCATTGAACTCTAAGTGAGAGACCTCCAAGTGCCTTCTTGTTCTACACACTAAGTAAAAGCATCTGCTTTGTTAAGCAAGGAGACTCTTAAATAAGTCCAAGACATTGCAAGTCCTTTGTTAACCATGCTCCTTTCCATATTACAGATGGATTTTTTTTTTTTTTACAGGTAGTTACAGTAGAATTTTATAAATGGCAGGGGTATGTTTATGAATGCTAGATTTCATGGAACTTCCATAAAATTTGTTTTAACAAGGCTCTAGAGTTTGTATACTCCTCTCCAGTTAGAAAATCAGAAGTTTTTGCTTGCAATTTTGCCTGAATTTTTCTGCCAGCCGTTTCAGCTGAAAACCTGAACTGTGAGTTGCAGGGTAATAAATTTCTCTGGCTGATGGGGACCCCACCTTTTGTGGCAAAGCAAGCCCAGATGCAGCTGAAGTTTGCAGAAACTCTGAATGCAGACCAGAGTTTTACTTATCTGGCAGGAGATCTCCACAGCACAAGAAAACACCTTGCCAGGTAAGTGGTGCTGGCAGCAGCTCAGGAGAGTTCCTGGGCATCTCCACGTGGTATTTTTATTGGGTATTTCACAGCTCCCACAAACACACCCAGCTGGTTTTAAATTAACAGCTCAAATGCCTGGGCCCGTGCAGGGGCAGCGCTGAGCTGAGTCTGAGGGAGCTGTGTCTGCACTAACCCAGCTTCTTGGGTGGCTCAAGCAGCTCCTGCTGCCCTGGCACTGCTCTTACACCTCCCCAGGTGTGGGGAGAGATGAGGGGAGGATGGATTCTTTCTTGATTTATGGTGCTAGAATCCTGTTAACATCAGCAGGGCAGCTGGTCCTGTGAAATGAGCACCACAGGCAAAAGAGAAAGGTACTGAGCTTTTATATACATATATATTTTATATGTGCACATAAGTGCGCACACACACACATATAAAAATAAATGCTCATGAGTATATATAACCATTTAATACATATATATATAAATACAGCCAGTTTAGTATAGGAAGCAAATTATTATGCCCCCAGAGCATGGCTTGTTACAAGTAAAGCAGTCCTCTGCAGCTGAATTGCTGCTCTGATTGTAGCTTGATGTAGAAGATAAACTTCGATTGATCAGTGTTTTTATTTAGAGTATGATGAAGTTGTGTCATACCAAATTTTAAAGGTGGGAACTGCAGTTGCCTGAGTTACCTCTCTATCAAGGGATTTTTTTTTTTATTATGTTTTAAAGTGCTCTTGTTCCAAGTCACCTAATTTAAAGGAATAGTCACGCAATTAGTCATCTAATTGAAAAGAGTAACAGCCTGGATAATAAGAAAAACCTGGTTTTAGTTTTGTAGAGTTTATAGTTAATATTGGCAAGTTTTCCCAACTTCATTGTTTTTTCTGCTGAAATACTAGACCTGAGAGGGCAGTCAATAGCAGCAGAATATCTGAGCAGCCCCAAGGGGCTGAGTGGAGCAGTTCCAGATGCTGAAAAAATTTTTATATTTTCGTGTATTTTATAAAAGCCCAGTTGCAGTACTATTTTTCTATTGTGAATTTTAGGGAAACTTGTTTTATAACTAACATATGCTCATGTGGAATCTCTGCTTCTGCACTTTGAATAAAGGTGGGCTAGGGGAAGGGTTTCTTTGCTCAAGAAAAGCAATTTAAAAAATGTTAGTAAAAGGAGAAGTCTCATGTTTAAGACCTTTTTGAATCTTCATAATCTTAACATATGTGAAATTCATATTTAATCTTGTTATATCTGATATAGCTCTATATCAAATTTAATTCCTGACCAGATTCCTCATACCCATACCTACTGCTTTCTTTCTAAATCCCTGGACAGTAATCTGTGTTATGTATACACTCCTCTTCACTCATCACAGTTCTTGCAAATAGAATTAAGATGCTCACTCAGAAGGGTGCAGGAAGAATGAAGAACAGCAGATTTTCCACAGCTCTCCTTGCACCTCTTACTGCCATGAGACCCCGTGCTCCTCTGAGGCTCCACAGCTGAGTTGGGCTGGGCAAAGCTTTTTCTGCTGGGATTCTCCTTTCTTGTGGAGTGCTGGCACCTTTTCCACTGCTTGTCTCTGGCAAAGACTTGGGCATTCCTGTTCTCCCACAAGTGCTTGCCAGTTCACTGTGTTGTAGCTAATTTAGGCATTATCCTATATTATATATTATTATAGGTAACTCCTCAGGAATTTGGGTCAACGCAAATATAGTTTTTCTTTGCTGGCTGGGAACAAATTTTTAAAATTAATTTTTGTAAAAAAAATAATGTATTAAATTGGTATTTCCAAGTGCAAACTCAAAGTGTAACTCAGGATGACAACACATTTCTCAGCACCTGGATGGTGCCTATGTGGAGATGAGGCAGAGGGTGATGCTGGGAAATGCTGCTGCACATTCCCCAGCAGAAGCAAGGAGGAATAACCTGTGCAGTAGGGCTGTGGGAAGCCAGGAAGATGCAGGAGCCAGTGGGATGCTCCACGCTGGGCTGGCTGATGCTGTGGATTTCTGTCCCTGTTCAGGACTGTGGCTCAGACACGCCTCCTTATCCTGTCCCCTGGTTCAGCCAGGACCGTGACTGGCTCAGTGCCTTGCTCACAGAGGTGGAAATCAGGTACAAGGATTTTATAAACCTATAATTAACTTTTTTGACACTTATAGCCTCTGAAATCTGGCAATCAGGATCTCATCTGGTTTATTAGCTGCCTCTTGCCTTTTATTTAGGTTTCCAGCCCTGTCATGTGAGCTGGAGCCTCTCTGATTAACCATCCTGGATGCTAATTTTGGGGGTTTAATTATCTTCCTAAAAGCCAGCATGTTGTTACCTTTTTAGAAACACATGCTCAGTTCTTACGCAGATGTTGTTCTTAAAATCTGTTTCTGTAAACATCTTTTTTTCTGGGCCAAGAGGTTTCTGATAGCTATATTTAGCTGTTTGTGATTTCCTGGTGGGGGCAGCAGCAGTAAATCAAGCCCCATCAGTCAGGTATGCATCCCTCCTGCAGCTCCCAATTCTCACGAGAAAGTTGAAAGAATCATGAATTAAATTACACTTAATTGGTAATGAATTTAAATTCATTCAGTTTACTTCAATTTCTTCTGCTGCTTGGAAAGTAATATTAAATGAAAGATGCAGATACTTGCAGAGATCACGATGTCTCAGAAAACACTAAAATAGGGATGTTGAGTGATGCATTTAACTGATGATTGAGAAATTTGATGTAATCCTGTTGAATGTGTGGAAGTACTTACACTTTCTCCATCCATGACTTACAAAGCCATGATTGTGTTGTTTTTTCCTCTCAGTGTTTCACACATACAGGTCATCAGATTATAATTATTCCTGCCTGCTTGTGGCTTAATATCTGTGGGAGCCAAGATATCTATTTTTTTTCCTTTGGAAATGTATTGCTTCTTATTGTTTCTTACTGCTGCTCAATGCTGAATCTACTAATTTCTCTTTCTTGTCTCCTAAATATTTTTTTTAATTGTCTATGCTAAGTTGTTGGTTTTCTCTAATGAATGTGTGAATGCTATCAAGTGATATGGGATTTTGTAGGTGATAGCCATAATATATCTATAGACCATTCAGGCAACTTCGACATACATCTACAAATTCCAGCTGTGTAAGAAGAGCCTGAGGGTGAATCTTACAGGCAAAAAAATTCATATCTGCAGAAATTTTCTTTCCTGCATGGGCAGGTGAAGGGAAGCTCCAGAAGCAAAAGACTCCACATATAAATCTGAGAAATGAGTTGGGTATTTTGGGCACCACCTGTTTGTGTTGTGAGGCAATTCCTGACTGCTCTTCATGGATCCATGCAAGTTGTGTGTTCTTCCAAAATAAGGGAAACTTTCTGGAAGTGAAGCTTTAAAAAAGTGTGTCAGCCAGACATCAAGTGCTGCAGTGAGGATGTTCTGGGGTATTTGGAGAGGTGCTTTTATCAGGGTCCTGACTGGAGATCCTGGAATAAAAGTGAATGCATACCAGTCCTGTCTCCTATGTGAAATGTTGGGTTTTTTATTTCATTGGTTGCTTTCTACTTACTTGAGGTGGACCCATGAGCTTCACAGAAAGGGGAAGCTGACTGAGTACTTTTAACTCACACTCTGCAACACTTGGAAGTCATACTTTTATGGTTTTATGCTGCTCTTTCTTCTAGAGTTTTATTTTTTAAATCCATCTTTGTTTTTATTTTCAGTCACATAAAATTCACTGGTTTATATAGTGAAAGTTTAAAGGTTTGAAGCTTTGAATCCTGAGTTAAGGAAATATTTAAGAATATTTTTTAAACCAAGCAAAACACAAAGCATAGCCCAGCCCCTTCCCATCAGCTGTACTCTGTTAGCTTCTTTAGGCTCCAACTAAAATGGAACAGGCAAATCAATAATTGCTGTTTAATAATGTTAGTAATGTGTTAGTAATAATGCAGCTGCTGGACTGTGAAAGCTCATATCAGCCTTTTTGCCCTGCTGGAGCTGTATAGCTTGTGTGCCACAGGTAACTACTGAGTGAGTTATCTGTCGAGATCTGCTGCTTATTTTGTATTTGATGGCCAGAACCAAAGAGAAAGCTGTGGATAAAGGATGAGGTGAAAGATTGAGAGATGTGCCAAGAGTTCATCACCTCCTGCATTATGTTATTTTATCGAACAGTTAACAATTAGTGGTACAAAGTATTCACATATTTAGGAAAAACAAATCATCCAAGTGGCCTTGCAGCTGGATAAATAGTGCAAAGCTCCTGCAGCTACTGAATCAAGTTAATTTGGGCTTTTTAACATATACCTGGAGACTTTGTATAGTTCAGCATCAGTGCCTGCAAGTGAGTGGTGCTAAATGGGGATTTATGTGCTTTTGGAGCGAGGTTTGGAAGAGGCTTTTGATTTTCTGTGATGTTACTCCTGAAAGTTTTTTGATGGAAAAGCCTTTTTGACAAGGTGCTGTACCAGCAGCCTGTGAGGCAGTGATCAGTTTCCCTGGGAAGGGGAGATTTTGGAGCCTCTTGCTGTGCCATGTCTGTGGTTGTACAAATTGAGATTCTTGATTGAAGTCTCTAAAATATAGTTTGGACTTCCCCTTGCAAGGCTGTTCTTCCAAATGTGTTCTTCCAGGGCAGACCCTCAGGCTTGCAGACATCATGAGCACCCTGAGAACTTCCCAGCCATTCCTGGTACCTGGATAACATGAGTGGAGAATGGAAGGAATCAGTGAAGTACTCAGAAGTGGGGAAAGGAACATTTTCTGAGGAAAATTTCCAAATAACTTTCTGAAGGAGAGTCAAGTTTTTCCCAGATGTTAACACTGGCTTCAGGGGATTCCTGGGGAAATGGTTTCACCTTGTGGAAAGAACAAACCTGGGTAGTGAAGTAAACCAGTTTATTTATTAAATGCAGAAAATGAATGTCAGTGCTCAGTTAAGGCTGAGAAGTGAAACAGGTAAACACTTGTGACATCTAATGCTACATTACCATGACTTGTTAGTGTTTATATACAAGTAGACACAGTGGGTTAAATTTTAGTGAATGAAACCAATATTGTTAAAAAAATGCTGAAAATATAGCATGTATGAAACAAGATGGAGTTAATCAATACAGAAGGTTAAAACTGAGTGAATGCAAAAAGCATTGTTGAAAATATAGCTTATATTTAATGAGATGGAGTTAATCTTGGTGTAAAAGTCCACTGCCAGGTGGGGTTTCCATTTCATGTATTGCTTTTTGGAAGCATGCCAATTATAAAGTTACTTTTTTTCCCCCCCATTTATCCTGTTTCTTCTGTAAAGGTGATTCAGAGTGTACAAATGCACATTGGATGTAATTAGAAGAAAATGAGTAATTTTTGCAGTACTGCCGCAGAGCCATCAGCCCATGCCGCACTGAAGTACTTGTGACTAGAAATTTTTCATTTCCTCTGCTGTTGCAAAATTTCCCTGTGTTTATTTCCAACTTTCAACACCTCTTTCCTGAATACACTTTAATCTCCAGCACTGTCTACTTTAAAAGAAGGGGAAATGAAAGTTAGAGGGGAAAAAAAAGCTTGTATGAAGTGTGAAACAAACCCAGTGTAATTTAACCAAGGAAGGATGGGGGTAGAGGCTCCCCTGTGCTGCAGGGGGCTTTTTGTTCAAAGCACTGTGAAATACCAGGCAAAAGCAGTTTTGAACTTGTAAGTTTAATCCAGCCAATTGTCTAAAATTCTCAGCAATTGTCCTTTTTTTGCAAGTTCTGAGAAACAAGCCAAGTGGCCAAGTGTTGGTGGTTTGGGGTTTTTTTTTTTTGTCAAGTTGAGCCACTCTTGAATTCTGCAGTCACTTCCAGTTGCAACACTGCATTTTCATCTCTGTTACACCTTTCTCTTATCTGGGGTGAGTGAAAATTACTTTTAAAAGTAGTTGGACTGATTTTACTCAAACTTTGCAGAGTGTTTGCTTCAGGTGAAGCTCCCTGCCCTCATCATCCACAGCTGATCTCTGCCTGTGTGCCAGAAGGGGTTGGATCGATGATGGTGAAACCACAGTCCTGGGAGCATCCTCTGGATTAGGAGCAAAGGGCAGGGTATTAAGAGCATTCTCTTCTTCTGCTCCCAGCAGGAGGAAGGACACTGAAACCAAACCAATATTAGGCACCACAGTTGATTCTAAAAGGCCAATTTTCAAATACTGGGGGGGAAAAATAGTTTTCATCAAAGCAGTTGCAAAGCTTCTGCAAAAACACAGAACACAGCCTAGCTACAGAGGGTAGGTTTAGATGGGATATTAGGAAGGAATTCTTCACAGTGAGGGTGGTGAGGCCCTGGCACAGGGTGCCCAGAGAAGCTGTGGCTGCCCCATCCCTGGAAGTGTCCAAGGCCAGGCTGGATGGGGCTCTGTGCACCCTGGTGTAGTGGAAGGTGTCCCTGCCCATGGCAGGGGGTTGGAGTGAGATCAGGTGCCTTCCAACTCCAACCATTCTGTGATGTATGATAAAATCTGGTGTTTTCCTTAGCCAGTGAACCTGTTTCTGCTTTGGGGTATGTGAGGAACAGAAGAGGCTGATGGCAAAACTCTGTTGCCACCCACTGTGACCCCCAGCAGTGCAGTTGGGGTGCAATTCATGCCCCTCTTCAGAGGGATTCTCTCCGTGGGAATTGGGATTGGGCTGTGAGAGGAGAATTATTAAGAGGAAATTCACATCAGAGGCGGGAGCTCTGCAGTCTGTAGAAGCACAGAAGTCCCTTCCTTACCTTTATCGTGGAGCTACTTCCCTAAGAAGTGTTATTATTTGTTTGCAGCTGTGTGAGGCATTGAGCAGGATTGTAGCACATGAAAGCAGCAGCTTGTCTGTGAAAGGTACATGGCTTAGAGCAGCGTGTTGCTGTCATTATCTGTGCTATCAGGTGTCTGCACTTACAGCTGTCATATAAGTGGGGTAAAAAAAAAAAAGGAGAAGCTGCTGTACTTGGGCTCTGCCTGTCACTTGTAGCTGAGGGTTTGGCAAACGATTTTTTTTCTTCTTAAAAAGAAAAAAATTCTTCTTAAAAATCTTTGGATGTAGATTTAGAACAGTATTGTTGTAAACAAGGAGTGGGATGTATCAGGGGGGTTGTGGCTCCTGAGACTCCATCCTTTCTCCATGCTGCTGCCCTGCTCCACAGGGTTATGTGGCAGGATCTGGTGCTGCAGGTGCAGACAGCTCTGCTGTGCAGCTCCATGTCCAGAAATGTTTGTCCCCATTATTTTTGCTGGTGTTCAAAATCTTATGTTTGCCTGTTCAAACATGGCAGAGCTTTGGCCTCACAACACCTCATCTGTCACAACTGATTTTTTTATTTCCAGTGAACGTTAAAATTTCCCAAGCAGAAAGAATTGTTCTTTTTTGTTTTGATTGGTGTTTGTTGGAGTTTTTTTAAGTGTTCTCTCTGGAGGAATTGTAATACCCCCGAACATCAGTCACATACATACTCACATCATCAGGCTGCCTGCCAGTGGAAGGGGCTGGCAGACTGAAGGCAGAACCAGGAGCAGTCTCTGAACCTTGCATGTCATGTCCCTGCACTTGGTGGAAGTGATGGCTTTAAGGGGCATTGCTGGGCACCCCTGTACCTCTGGATGTGTACAAAGACTCTTTGGATGTAGATAAGATGTTTTCATGAGCAGCTCAGGTGAATAGCCAGCAGTGTAAAAATCAAAGGTAAATGGTCTGGAATGACAAAAAAATGAGAGTTTTCTGTGTACCAGGTGCAACTGTGTGGCTGGAGCTGTTGCAAAGACGTCAGCCTGGGGCTTACAAGTAAACAAGAGAAAATTAATTCTCTGAATTTTATTTTTCATTTTTGTTACTGTGCATTGTTATACATGAATGTCTTCCTTACTGTCCCCCATGCCAGACTGGTATTTCTGCAAGTATTTTAGAATTTCATTTGTTTTCCAGGCTTAAAAACCAGTTAGAAGAAAACCAGAATATCATTTAACCCTGTGAGACAGTTGCATACAATTTATTTTCTTTTGTAAACTTCTATCAGGTCCCAGTGCCCCTAAGAGGAGCAATGCAGTTTCCCAAACAAGTGCTCTTCACTCTGGCCTGGGGTCATCCCAAAGCTGTGTCAGATGAAGTTGTCATGGATGCTGCCTGACATGGGAGTGATGGCATGAGCAATGCATGGTGTATCACTTTTGCAGTTAGGGAATTATGGAACAGTTTTATTGTGGTGTTGAAATATGGTATTAATCACTTTGCATTACTGGTACAGAATTTATCAGTCAAGTTTTTTACTTGATTAATAGACAGGGCTTTGGCTTGACTCTTTTTCAACAGTCTACCCTTGTTTGTCTCACGACAATTGGTTTTTATCACATTGGTGCACATCTGACAAAAAAAAGGCACTCTGGATCATTGGTGGCATTAGTCTGGCATTAGTCTGGGATTGTCTTGCACTGCCTTTATTAAAACCCCCTTTGTCCTATTGTTGCTAAGTGATCTATCCATCTTAATATTTTCCTGATGTCTAAGCTACTGTCTGTTAATGGCATCCTAATGCATTCTGAATTGACATATTTCACATCATTTAAACTCTGCTTACCTATTTATCATGCAGAGGTCGTAACTTAGTAAGTGAAAGTCACTCAGAGGATTTTTCTTTGCTATTTCTCTAATTTTCTGTCACTATAAGGAAATTGCAGCTCTTCCACTCACTTATTGTACCGTTGTGATAAAGGCTCTTCCTCACTCTGGCATCCGATACACAGAGGAGCTTTGTACATTTGATTTCCTTTTCTTCCATTTGTGTCAGCCTGACGAGATATTAAAAACTGGGAGTGGGGATGTTTTGTGCAGCCGTTCCTGGCCCTGGGAGGAACAAAGATGACCTGGCTGGTGTGGCATCCATCCTTGCACAGGGAGACTATCAACTCGGTGCTTGCTGGGGCTGGGATTACGTGTCACTCAATCTTGTCAAAAATTCTATGAATATTCAATGAGGATTTTAATGTATTGTCATCAAGGAAGCAATTTCTGTGTAGTCATATTAAGCATGTTGTCATCTCTGCAGTTTAAATACATTGTTTTGCCCATGAAGTGACCTTAGGCGATTTTAAAATGGTCTCGTTTTTTCTCCATTTGCCTTTTACCAAATAAATTAGTTTTACCTAATAGGAAAGAACCTAATATGGATCTAACACATTTGTATAGGGAAAAGCACATTTTAATAAATAATCAGGGTATTATTCTACATGTACCAGGATTTATCTTTCCCACTTAGGCTTACACAGAAGGTTTGAGATATAGTCAGGTTGGCTGCAGTCAAGTTGTTCTCTAACTGAGGTTTCATAATGAGTTCAATTTTCAAAGGGGGTCCATTAATTTATCTCCCTCCTTGCACTGCTGCTGATGTTTAAATCACTGCCTGCCTCATCCTTGTGTGTTTAGGTGTAGTTTAGGCTTCATTGCCCAGGCGAGGTTCTCATTTGCATAGATGGTGTATGAGTGTATTTTGTTGGATATGGATTATTGTAGGAAAAGCAAATGGGTTCTACTAAAGTTAAGATTTTGAAGTTTGTTTTCTTGAGGACTTCCTAGATTGCAGATTTTTTATAAATGCATGTCTCTGTACATAGTGAGAATATGAACACTGTTTTTCTGAGAGCAATGCTGTGATGATTCCTTATTGCATATGTCCTGAATAACGTATTTTTCTTCTGAAATCAGAACAAACTATTTCAGGATATACAGAATGTGGCATTTTAAACTGAAATGTGAACAGCAGGGCTTTGTTAGTCACGCCAACGGTTGTACTGGGAACAACAGGTGTATTGTTGGATGGACTGGAACAGTGGGATGTCTGATGTGTAGTGAAATCAAGGGAGAAAGCACTGGGGTGTGAAAGTACTTTGTTAAAATGCTGTTCATTAGAAAACCTGAAAATCCTGAAAAGTACAGAAAAGTACATTTTGCTTCACAGCAATTTGAGAAGTAGACTACTCATTAACTCAGTTAAACAGCGTTTTGGGCTGGGAAGAGAATGGTGTATGCAGAGCTCCAAAGTGTACCTCTGGGCCAACACTTTGAAAATTAACTGGAAAATTTCGGTACCTTTTACATTTGTTTGAGAACATGAAAGTATCTGATTTTTCAGAGGATGGATTATCATCACTTCCAGGCCCAAGTAGTAGTCACTTTTGAGAAATACATACTTTGTTTCTAAGGATACTGAGACACTTTGGTAAAAGTGATGGCGTTCCTGCACCGAGTGGCCCAGCACTGGAGGAGAGGTTTTTGCCAATTTTGCAAGATGAGATTCACAGCCTCCAGCTTTGCAGCTAGACTTGAGAAAACTTCCCTTAGTACCTTCCCAGGACTGTTTTCCTCTCTTCTATAAAAGCTATCAAAGTAACTTACTGATAAGAAACCTTCCAGAAGTTTATTTTCCTTGACTTATTTCATGTGTTAGTTATGTGTGTGAGTTATAATGCTCTTTGGTCATATCCTTTGCACATGGATAAATATGCTGGATATATGGATAAAGCTGAAATGTATTTATGGATGGATGCATCTGAGGACTTTTAATGACAGGATGTGAGGTCTGTTTCCTTCAAAGACACAGAGATGGCCACTTGTAAATAAACAGATAATCCTTGATGGAAAGGATTGATATTACCAATACTGAGTGATTTAAATCATCATGATAATCCCTAATTTTATTTCTTGTTCATTGCCTCATTGAGATCATTGTGATAATCTAAAATTTCTCATTCATGTTCACACTGGAGGAGGAAGAACGTAACACCTCATGCACCTTGTGATACAAGTCAACCCACGGTGTCATTGGTATTTCCTAGGAGTTATCTAAATCTTGAAAAGCAGGAGCCTGCTCTCAGGACCGAGGTGTTACAAGTGCTGAGTTTGGTCAGGCCAGGAAGGGCTGTCCTTAGCTGAGAGCAGCAGGTGATGAGTCCTTCAAGGCTGCCAGTTAGTCCTGTGCTGTGAACATTTGAAAAGATAAGTATTTTGTGTGTGTTAGGCCAACTCCCAGATAAGGATCAGTTGTGTTGTTTCAGGGACAGAAGAATTTTAGACCATGTGTGCACTAAAAACTCACATCCATGCTGCTGCAGCCATGCCTGGAGGATGGGAAAGGTCAAGAGCCAAGGCAGGGAGGGAATAATTCCAACATAAATGATGCATCCAACCTTGACTCATGCATTACCTTGGCTCTGTGGGTGACGACTTTCCTCCCATAGTCCAGACATGAGAGGCACAGAGAAAAGGGCTGGGCTTTTGCAGTGGGAAATACAAGGTTTCACTGGGAGCACTGGCGCTGCTAATTTTCATCAATAAGTAAAGGGTTGGATTTTCTAAATGCGACACATCCGTATTTGATGCTCTTCTTAAGAACAGCTTTGGGCTCATGTGCAGTAATGTGCTGGGTCCCAGGCTGTGTACAGGGATTTTCCATTGTTTTGGGGAGTCTTCTTCACTGAGCTGTCTGCAAAAGACATAGAATCCATAGAAAAGGATTAAAGAAAAAGGAGAAAAATTGTTCAGATTGATCATGGCCAAACAAAATCGAAAGGACATCAAGCTTCTCCAGTTCCTGATAGAGGATATTTACAGTATAAAACATTATGAGTTTTCTTTAAGCTTCATATTTTCAATCTCTTTCTTTTTTTTTAACATTTCAAAAGCCCCGTGGTAAAGTCAAAGCAGACTAGTGCAGAATTAACAAATCTGACTCTAGTACGCCTGCAGGGCTCTGGATATACATATAAAGTAGTAATCCTGTCTGAAGTGATTTCTTCTGAGTTGCTTAGAAAGTCTTTTGACGACTTTGCGTGTTTAAAAGCATTTATTGTTGCGGTCAGAAGAAACGGTATTTTTCTCATGATTTCCACTGAGGAAAAGACTTTGTGATTTTCTGCTGTTTCTAACATCTTGCAAAGTCCACAAGCAATTAGCACTGAGGCCCAGGAGAAGGAGTCGTGCTTCATGGCATTACTGCACTTCCCCTGAAATGTGTGTTAGATTTCAGTACTGCAGACATTAGTTTCATCTTGTTTTGCATTCTAACCATGCATTCAACTGTATTGTTTAAGCTGGCTGTATTACACAGTTGCACTCGGGTTTTAAATGAGTGCATAAATATTTGCAGGGAAGAGGAAAAAAATCCTTACTTGTAGAAATGAGTTGTCTCTAATTAATATAGAATCTATATGTAGCTCTTCATTTAAGTCTGTAGCTAATTGCTGTCTCACTGACTTCTCAAAGCCAGACATCTATAATACCATCAGCTGAGATTCTGGAGAAGGATTTTGGGGATGTGCATAAATAAAAGTATTGAATAATTAGTACATAGTGTATACACAGTACTTTATAAGAAGTTCAGTGAGCTTTTCTTTCGCCTCATGAGAACCTGAGGAAGAGGACAGACATGAAAGATCCTAATGAAGACTGGAATTTAGCTTTCATGTCTCTATGTTCAGTTTTGGGCCCTGCATGAAAAGAAAGACACTGAGGTGCTGCAGCAGGTCCAGAGAACAGCTGGGGAAGAGTCTGGACCATGAGTCTGATGAGGAGCAGCTGAGGGAGCTGGGGGGCTTAGCCTCAGAAAAGAAGGCTCAGGTGGGACCTTACTGACCTACAATTCCCTGACAGGAGAGTGCAGCCAGGTTGGGCTTTTCTCCCAGGTGACAAGTGACAGGACAAGAGGAAATGGCCTCAAGTTGTGCCAGGGGAGGTTTAGATGGGATATTAAGGAAAATTTCTACGTGGAAATGGTTGTCATGCATTGGAACAGGCTGCCCAGGGCAGTGGTAGAGTCACATCCCTGGAGATATTTAAAAGACATGTAGATGTGGCACTTGGGGACATGGCTTAGTGGTGGCCTTGGCAGTACTAACAGGTGGACTTGATGATCTTGGAGGCCTTTTCCACACTTTTCTGTGATTCTGTATATTTTTTAAAATTTGCCTCGGTCACCCTTTGCTCACTCCCTGCCCTCTCCCTGTGCAGAACTGCTGGGCTCTGGTGGGTGGCACAGACCCTCTGCTTCCCTGACTGTAAAGGATGGATCAAAACAAACCCAGACTCCCCCTCCCTACCACTTGTAATTTAATTTACAATTGCATTTGGGAATACCTGCAGCTGCACGAGGAGCAGCTCCTGCTCCTCTGGATGGAGCCCATTTTGTTCCTTACACAACAGGTACCAGGAAGAGGCAAATTCTGCTGTTGTGCTGCCACATCTGTACTCTGTTATCTTGCTAAACAACTCCATTTTGACTGTTATTCAATACAGTTATTCAGTGTTCCTCTGGAACATTGTTCTGTTTGCAGTGTTCTTGTGTGACCTTAGATGAATAATGTGGGAGCTGTCAAAGTGTAAAATTAGGCACATTATAAAAACATCAATGGAAAAAAAAAATTGTTAGGGTTGGATAGTTTTTTCTGCAGTAATAGCTTTAAAAAATAAAATTCAAGAGACTTTTTGTCTCTTTAGAAATCACACTAAACTGACAACAGATACACAATTCTGATTTCTTTAGATTTACGTTCCCTGTTATTACTTAGCTGCCATAGAGATAGATACATGATACCTCATACAGCCTGCATATGCTTTGAGATTTGAGTTGTGCAGTCATCTAATAGTGTAATTTGAAATACTGAATGTTTGTTTTCACTTTCCAAAAAAGTCATTACTGTTCTTTATACGTTGTTTGGCAGCTTCTGCATCTTAAACTGCTCTATCAGAGGATCTGAGATTCCCCCACCACTGAGAAAAGCATCAACCAATATGATCTGAATAAAAAAGCAGAAGCTTAAACTTTTAGCTGTATTTGAACATCAAAACATTATAAATGGCAGCACCATGTCAAACCAAAGTACTGAGTAGTTTGGCTCCTTGCCTCTGAGAGGGATCAGGTACTAAGGGAAGAATTTCTGAGCAGAGCAAGCATTTATTCCACAAGCCCTGAATTGTAAGGAGAACTAACTTTGGAATGATACTGAGCTTGATATCATAAAAATTACTACTATCTCAGTTAAGGTCCTATTGCAAAATGGATTTTATATTCTGGCTCTATTCTGTCTCCTATTTTTTTCTTTATCCATATTATGAAAGGAAGAAAATTTCAGCATTACTGGAATATTTTCCCTCTGTCTCTCATTCACAAGAACACCAGAATTTCCAACCCCTACCACGCTTTTATCTAGTCACATTTAAATGTGCTTTTGACAAGCGAAAAATCAAATTGCCAGACTTAAATAAAAAGTGGCAATCCCCTACTTACTACAGCTATGCATGTGCTAAACTTTGAGCAGCCAAAAAATTTTGGCAATTAATTCATGTCTTCTTTTCTGCCAGAGGGAACGGCATTTAAGGGATGTGCACATTTCCACTGTGCATCTTAACCTGCTGACACCTGGGCCATAAGCTGCAGGTGGCAGGAGGGTAGGACAGAGGTGACCTTGCTCACCAGGGCTGCAGGTTGGTCCATTAATGTGCTAATGGGATACTTCTGGTTTGCTGCAAGCCCAAGAGTTCCCTGCTCTCAGCTGCCTAAAAACGCTCCACTGTTTACCTGGTGTCCACCCCTGAGTGTGGAACACTGTTCAGCTGTAGCTTTCACATTATTACACTGTTCAGCAAATTTGTTTCAATGCCTGGGGCTCAATTACCTGGAATAAGTTGCTTTAGGAGTTCTACTGGCTTTTCAAAGGGGTGACTTGGGTGTTACTGTAGGTAGTAGATGCACTAAGGAGCCCTTTACTTCCCATTCAGTCCCAGTTTTTGATTATCTGGGGAAATATGATTCCCTCTAGGGATGTAATAACAATACCCTGGGAGGACCCTTTTCCTTAATAGAATTTGATTTATTAAATAAGCACCTGTGTCCATGTAAATCTATATATGGATAATCAATTTGTACACAGATTTACTATGATATCCTTCCACTTCTTGTTTTTCATTTTACCATGGAGAAATAAATGAATCTGAACTCTGAAAACTCTTCATACTCAGAGTAACATTTTCTGTTGCTTAACAGTGTAAATGACAAAATAGATCTTAGGCTTATAGCATATAGCAGGGAAAATGCCTCACAAAGCTGGAGTAACTCATTTAAGTAAAAGACAAGAGGACTAGATATCTGTCTATAAATGCAAAGGACAATATGTGGATAAAAGTTTGTGAGATCCACCCTGGTAAATATTTTTTTACTCGTATTTTTATCTTCCTTTTTTATTTGGTATTGTTATTATAATAGATGTGGAATGCATTGCCTGCTCTGCAGAGCCGGCAGATGGAGCAAAAGAGCACAATAAATAGTTGGATAAAAATATCCTGACTGCACTCATTCTGAGCTGGGGGAGGGGAAGTGGCTTCAACCGTTTTTATGCTCAGTATTTGTCCAGTGCCACGGTTTCCCATCTGTCTGATCTTGCTCCCATTCTGCCTATAGCCATCTGCATCACTTGCTCTAACTTTTCACATAATGACCATTTCGTCCCAAAAGGACTCAGGTTGACTTCACTTTTTTGTGTAAACATTTTGCTGGTCTAGTTCTGTATGACAATGCCCATGGTAAAGGATTGATTCAGTTTTCTTTTCCAGAAGAGTTTGGCTTTCAGAAAATTTGAAGCATAAATATTGTCCTGTGAATGTCTCGGTTGATTAAATCAGTATGGTATTTTATTTTTTTTATGTGATTAGCAACAAACTTAAGAATATTTTTAGGAGGAAAAATGCATTTTGTTCTAAGGAGAAGGTTTATTTGTAAATATGTTCTGTTAGGTCAGTGGTAAGTGTTCAGGGTTTTTCTGACAGCTTTTCAGCTCTGTGGCCACTCATTGTGTAAAGAAATGCTAATGGAAATATTAGCAGAAACATTAACACAATTTTCAGTGGAATAAAAGGGTTTGCTCAGAATAAGATTATATATATCCATAAAGAGAATGGAAGCTGTCTGCCACATACATAAAATGAAGAATGGGAGGCTTGTTGAGATTTTTTAATGTAATTCGAGCCTATTGTTTGGATTTCTTTTAATGCACTGTGTGCTTAGACAGAGATGTCACTGGGAGATATTTTATTGCTGCTAACCTGGGAGCAGTTAGTTCTCTATGGGTACACGTATGTTGTACTATAATTTGCTGAAGGCAGGTGGCTGAACACAGATATGCAGAGGACTTGCCATCCATAAACCATGACAAACACTGCACTTTCTTCCCTGTCTGTGAATTCAGGTTTTGTTCTCTTGTTAGGCAACTAAGAAATTACTGAAGCAACTCTTGAGGTGACAGCGCTGTCTTTTAGTCACAGAATTAACATTTGTTTTGTGACATGGATCACTTAGAGAAGTATATACAACCTTACTAAAAGTTTCACAGTCTTGATGAGCTCATTTGAGACCTCTTACTCAACCCCAGTTTGAATCACAGAATCACAGAAGAGTTTGGGTTGGAAGTGACCTTCAAGCTTGTCCAGTCCCACCCTCTGCCAGGGACAGGGACACCTTCCACTAGACCTGGTTGCTTGAAGCCCCATCCAGCCTGGCCTTGAACACTTCCAGGGATGGAGCACCCCCAACTTCTCTGGGCAAACCTGTCCTAGTGCCTCACTACCCTCACACTAAAGAAGTTCTTCCTAATATCTAATTTAAGCCTACTCTGTTCCAGTTTAAAGCCATTCCCCCTTGTCCTAGGTCTCATGTTGCAGCTGGTATTTTATAGTACCTCAGCAAATTCCAGCAAGCTGGGTTAGTGTTTGGTAAAGACAATCTGAAGACAGAGAAACTTGTCAAAGCCTTGCTTTTCAGGCTCTCTCCACGACATTCTCCATTTCTGTTAATTTATCTTTGCATTTTTTGTCTCCTTTTTTACACAAAATGCTGCCCCTCATTCTGTGCCATTTGACACCCAGGCAGCAGTCTCCATCCCTCCCAACCTGAACAGAGGAAACAGTTCATCAGGTTCTCTTGAGATTGGTGGAAAATAGTTTCTGCTGTGTTAGCAGAGTGCTGTGGCAGTCCCCTACAGAAGCAGCTGTGCTACAGCAGTGCAGGATCCTGCTGTGTAAGTAGATATATCCCACCCTCGAGTTAATACTCCTGCTTTATCCCTGTTAGTAAGATAAGATTGCAGTTCCCTTGTAATTTATAACAGCAATCATGTTGACCCTTGACATGAGGGTCTTTCACAATCCTTTAATTTCTTCTGGCTTGTTTGATTGCACTGGAGAATGTTTGTGTTGAATTTAGTAGTGTGAGGTCATAAGCTCAGATAAAAGAATAAGTTGGTCATGTCATCTGGGCCCAGGTACTTGAGGACTTGAATTTGGAGGTGTGGAGTATCTGAAGGTCAGAGTTATAAATGCTACTTGTATCTTGTGTTCTCAGCCAAAGGGGAGATGGGCGGGCAGCCTTGAAAAGGAATTTGCAGAAAGGGACTGGGAATGAGCAGCCCCCATGGAATGTATAAATTGACAAAGCAGGGAAACCAAGGGCAGATGAGGAAAAAGTGGCATGTTAGAGGTGTAGCGATTCAGAGAGAGTAACCAAAAAGCTCGACTGACTTAATCTTGCAAAAGTAAATTTAAATGACAACTCGATGATAATAGAAGAAAATCTAAGTGGAACTGCCTTAATCTAAAAGTGGGGCTGCCTTAATCCTGGATGAATTTGAGATTAATTGTATCTGGTTATGCCCAAGGTGCCTATTTCCTTTCCCAACCGGCTGATTTTGGAGAAGATGGCTATTGACATGGAGGACAGAGAAACAGCAATTTCTAATTGCAAAATTCAACCACAGTTTTAACAGGAGAAGCAAAGCCTATTAAAAGGGCTGCTGACCTGTTAGTTACACCTCACTCACATCCTTTGGAAGGGGTTAGAGGAAATAAACAGATTCTGATCCAGGAGATAGAAATGTCATAAAGTCTAGTCTGAGTTTACTAAAATTGGTAACTGATACTTCTGCTCAGTCTGGGCTTCAGTGAAGTGCTTATTAAGCATCACTTCAGGAAATTGTTAGTGAAACTGGAGATGATTAAAATTATTTAAAGGATGGTAAGTGTGATAGAGGACTTGATGTAAAGAACTAAGGCAGAAAGTGAGGTTTAGTGATGTGTGAATTGGTCCTGGTGTGTGTTTTATTTAATATTTTCAGTAGGGATCTTGCAGGAAGAGTGGTGAAATGCAATATGCTGAGACTGTGGAGTAGGACAGAATTATCAATGTGTAGTAAATGATCAGAATATCTGTGGGGAAGGAATGAGGATGGGTAAAATACAAATAGTTTTCAATTTCATACCATGAACTGCAAGGATATGTGCTGAAATACTGCTGTTTGGGGTTTTTTAGCTATAAGCTTCTCAGCTCACATTATTCCACTGTTGGAAGTGACATAGGAAGAGGAGATACTGGTTGTGGTAGATGGTGCAGGTTACTTAGCAGCCACTAATGAAATGTAGCCATGAGAGAGAAATGAGAGAGCAATGCTCTGTGTAAGAAACTTCCACTGAACGGAGGAAAATCATAATGCCACTGAATAAGGCTTTTGTGCCATTTCAGACCCAAAGTGTGTTATTCTTTCCATCACATTCACAAATGAAGAGTTCATACCAGGACAGGGCAGGGGAAGATCTGCTAAGGTGATGGAGGAAAATGTGGGCATGTGTGTCCTGGGATGGTCAGGTCCAGTGGCTGGCAGCAGGCAAAATGCGGGCTGAGAGCCTGTGTATGTTTGCTGTCTGCAAGGATATCAGAGAATTAAAGAAGGAGGGAGTGTGAGGAGTTCCTTCAGCCAATGCCAGCATTAGCATAAGAAATCAATTGATGTAAACTGACAATTACTGCTTTCAGGCTTGAGGCTGGGAGGCTTCAGACCATGAGTGATCGCTCTGACAGACGCAGTGGGCTGGGACACCAAGCTGGCTTTAATGTGATTTATTTTTTAAAAACTAATTGTGAATGGTAGTTGAAAACCAGAGTCAGTGATTCAAAAGGTCCTGTTCAGGCTTAGGTGCCTCTAGTCCTAGTAGTATCTGGATTACATTATAACTTAGACTGAGTTAATATAAACCTTTATGCATTTATTTTTCCCATTTCTGGAATCTGCTGAACTGACAGGAACAAACAGAGAATAAAACCCAAACAGCGTTTCAGAGTTCAGCTGCCCATTACTAACTCCACGTATGGTAATGTGACATTCTGAGGTGCATTTGGCAAAGGAATTGTGCTTTCATGCTTCTTTGAGCAAAGTTTCAGGTTGTCTTTGCCTTCAGGATATGGGATCTTTTTTTATTTTTTTAATTTTACTTTTAAGCCCTAAACAAAATGGTAGCAAGCCCTGGTCTGCGTTAGGGTATGTCTGCGCAGCTGTGCAAAAAGAGATAATGGCGTATTCAGCTTTTGGCGAAGATTCAGTACTTTTCATCTGTCATCAGAGGTTGAAGCAGTAATGCAAAGTGATACTGGAAAAGCATTATTCTGCTACAGTGACAGCACCATTAAAATCAATAGAATAGGGCTTTTTTATAATCCCTGCTACAGTAAAGGAATTAACATGCCCCTTAGTTGTGCGAAAGCAGGGAATTATCTGGGTCTGTGCTTGGTTGCGGTGAGTTTGGGTTTAGGAGGCTTTGCCTTTCTTTTAAGGAACAATATATCCTGCCCAGGGCTCTGAGTTCTTAAAAACAATGATTTAAAGATCCATCCACTTTTTGGGAAAGACAGATGACGTGATTTTGTAAGTCCCTTAAACGTAGTGGTTATAAAGATCATTTTGACCACAGTGCAGTACTGGATCTATAGTCATGAGTAATCTGTAGTTAAAATCCATGGAGATACATATCCTGCTGGATAGAGCTGTCACAAGGCTGCTGAGTAAGTCTTCACCAATTGTAAGGTATCCCAGTGTGGGCTTGGTTGTATTTTAGCAAGCTCTATTTTTCACAGCTTTATTATTGAGATGTGAAAACTGTGGTTTAAGCTGAACATCTGACTTATAACAACAGGCTTTTTTCTCCCTGCTTCTGAAAGAATCACATTTTTTACCTCTTATTTGAGCTGGATGAACATTTTTTTATTGGCCTGTAACATATATTACCTGCTGTGAACCTGTTTAAGGAAATAATTTATATTTATATTATAGCTTAGTTTATCAAAGAAAGTTTTATTTAAACCAGACTTAGTAAAATCAGTATTAGACAGGTAATTATTTTCAAAGTCTGGGTTTAATTAGATTGAGATTACAGACGAAATCTATGGCACAAAAGAGAATTGCCAACTTCTTATCTTTTCCACAAG
Organism: Chloropsis cyanopogon; assembly: GCA_013400585.1. Lineage (NCBI taxonomy): Eukaryota > Metazoa > Chordata > Aves > Passeriformes > Irenidae > Chloropsis > Chloropsis cyanopogon. The sequence continues at coordinate 69,667 of WEZZ01006942.1, forward strand.
GTTATAAAAATATTTTGTTACAGTTCTTCAAACACAAGTCTGTATTGAACCAAAACAATACTACGTTTATTACCATAGTAATTCAGACTGTTGAACTGTGGTTTCCAAAGGTGAAAGGCTGATACATTAACCCACTGATCTGCAAGATTATGACAGTTTGTGAAAAATACCCTTCTCCTCCAAGCAGTGTGGCAGAGAGCAGGATAAAATGAGTGGGAACAAATGCTAGAGTTAGCTGAGCCCTTTTAGCAGAAAGTGTGTTTTTTATGGCAGGAGGCACACAAAGAGTCGGTTGTGGGTTTCTGGTGGTAGTGTGGATTTTCTGAAGAAATCCTGGAGGTCTGAACCATCAGTTCTCCAAACCTGTCTCAGTTAGTCTGGGTTTTATTTCACAAAAATGCGTCACCTTAAAGCAACTGAAGTCTGAAGAATGGGTCATTGATTGCAAAGCTTCTCAGTGGGCATTCTGATTGCCTTCATCATTTCCCCAAATCTGTTTATTTAATTTGTAAGATAAATGGCCTCTACAGAATCTAATTGCTTGTCCCAGGACGTGTTGGTGACGTGCCTTGGCACTGAGAGCTGCTCTCTGTAATTGAGTCTTCACTCTGGCTGTCCCTGTCTGTTGGGTGTTGGCATTATTTTCACTAGCCATCACCACAGTAGCCTCATCTGTACTTCACCTTTCCTTTTATCTCCCTTCCAATGCCTCAGGGCAAAAGCACCCATCCTTCAGTTAGTTCTAATGGGAGGTGGATAGAACATCAGGGCTTATAATATATGAACTTCTGGAACTTTGTGCAATCCTCTTTTCATATGTAAATACTGTAACTTCAGAAAGCTGGTTAGTTGTTCATCAAAGCACATTCTTTCGTAATTTCTGGTTTCATATGATTTGCCTCACTTTCTCTGTGATGTATTCCTGTTTATTAGAGCAGATTATAACTGCCTTAGATGATAACTTATTTGGCAATGGACAGATACTTAGTTAAGCCATTATGTAAGAGAAATTGCTGTTTAGAAGTCACCTCTGTGATAAGCCTGCAGAAACGAGGGAAGTGAGCAGAAAAGTAGTTTTGGTCAAAAGTGAGCTGTCCTCTTTGTTCAGATTCACTAAAGGTTATAAAAGTGTTTTCTCAGCATTTCTTCCTCCTTCCAAGTAAAGTAACTTCCTCCACCTTTATTTTGAGGCATTCTGCTTCAAAACAGTTTTGTGGTTTTTTGTTTTGTTTTGTTGAGGGGGAGATTTTTGGTTTGTTTTTGGATTTTTCTGGGGGCTTTTGGGTTTCTTTTGGTTGTCATTTGGGTTTTTTTGCTTTGTTTATTGTTTGGAGTTTTTTGTTGTTTGTTTTGTTTGTTTTTTTGTTTGGTTTAGTTTTTTTAGCTGGTGGCACTGAGATGGATACTGAGCACAGTAATCCGCCTTCTGCCCCTGGCCTGCTGTGCTCCTCTGTTAACACCTGGTGACCACTGCTCTTTTGAGAGCTGCTGGACCTCTTGGTGGACAAATTCAAGGTTCAGTCTTCTTTTATGTGTTGCTCAGCCTTTTCTCTACTTGGATCTTCACAGAGAGGTTTTGAAGCCTGCACACCAAGTACAGTTGTTAATGACTTCATTAGTAAAATCAGATTATTTTTTTCCTGGAACAGTGCTGCTAAATGTCTGTATGAATTTGTTGTATAAAGACACAAGATTGGCACCTCAGATTTACGGAGGAAAGGAAGTGATACGTGTATGTCAAGTTCTGAAACAGAGAAGCAAAGAGCAAAGGAAGGCCTCTGTTTACACTGGTACTGACAAAAGGATCTTCTAGGTTATAATATTTAATAATACCTAAAAAAGAGCTGATGCTTGCTTTGTTCTTTGAGGGATGTGCTTATCATGAAAGATGTGACTGCTTTTGGGCTGGGACCTTGAAAAGCTTATTGGTATATCACATCTCTGGAATCTCAAAAGAGAAAAGCAATTTAGATATTAATCTTGGCTCAGTTCTTTACTCAGAGAATACCCAGAAAGGCAGGTTTGTGCAGAAGAAGAACATTTTCCTTGCTTTGACTCTTCCTCTGACATTACCTCAAGGCCACATACAGGATTCCTAGAGTTGAAAGAAATGAGGTACAGAAGTGCAGAATGAAAAGAAATTGGGGAAAAGGAGAGTATCTCCTCTCAGTGCCCTCTCACAAGAAGAAGCTCAATAAATTTTTAGCTTCAGAAATGGACAAGAAATGCTTTCAAAGGATGTTAGATGCTTTATTGTCTTCCTATGGAAAATTATGTCCAAATTTTTTCAAGATAAACGCAAGATCAGACAGTATTTTAAGACAGCTTTTTTAATGAAGCTCAGGACTGGGAGAAATTATGGATTTTCTGGAGACCTGCTTCCATATAGGTGCCTGCTCTTCTTGTAGGGAACAGTTTGTAGCTCCTGAAGGACAATTTCTTTAAGTACCGGTATCTGATATTTTTATGTCAACAACACAATACAAAATTTGCAGGCAGAGAGTTTTTGCAGTGATTGGGAAAGAAGGATCTAAATTTGACTGGTGTAAGGACAGGTTTGCTAAGGGATGGAAGGTTTGAAGCTGGTTAGTTATTAGCATCACTAAAAGCATTGATGCCAAGTCTTGAAAAGGTCTGGGCTCAAAATGTAGCTGCTTCATGTGTGCCCATTTAGAACAGGTTAGAATTTACAATTGAATAATTAAACTGAATATGCAAATGAAAGTTTTAGGAGTGATAAAAGCCTCCAGTTTGATGGTATGAGGAGGACTGACAATGCAAGTCAAAAGTAAATATATTTTTTCCTTACTTGCAGAAAATTTGCTCTTCAAACATCAGGTGCTTGGACAACTTCCAGAGTCAGGATGTGAACTAGATTGACCAATTTTCAGCAGATAAATCTTCTGATTCCATTTTTACTGAGTCTTCAAAATGTTAATGATTTGCTATCTGCAGACTTCAGAGTATTTCTCAGGGACTGGAACCCTGCCGAACTTATGCCGAGTCTGAAAAAATGATTCTTAAAGCATTTCAATTTAAAACCCCATAATTCATCTGAGTACGAGCTGGGAGAGTAGCCCACAGCATACTGCAGATGAGAGCTCATAGCTGTGCTGCTGGGGTTTCAATCCTCTTCAGCAGAGAAGAAATGGGAAATCTTACCTTAAGGGTTTGACATCAGTAATGGAGATAAGAATTTAGAAAATTGGAGAGTGGGGACTTTGGTTTGCTATACTTGATGAATAGTTTTCACCCATAAGGATGTGATTAATCCAGTTGTTTAAATGATGCATTATCTAAGTATTTACGTGTCTGAGGATGCATCAGTCTCTCGGTGAGAGATTACAGGTGAGGTGGGAATGAGTTGGTGTTGCTAAGGCAAAACATTTATTTCCAGGCTACGTTATAAAAATAGCTAATTTGCCAGTAAAGCAGCCAGGGCACTTCCAGGGATGGGGCATCCACAACTCCTCTAGGCAGGATCTTAGAGTGCTTCACTGCCCTTTGAGTAAAGAATTTCTTCCTGAAAGCTAATCTAAACCTGCCCTCTTTCAGTTTAGAACCATTGCCCCTTGTCCTGTCACTATCTGTCCCTCCTTTTTATAAGCCCCCTTCAGGTAGGCTTTGATGTTGTTGTACAGCTGAAATCTCATAAATCCATTAGATTTATGACAGAGCTGTTTTGTCTGCCCAGTCTGATAAGGAGAACCTTTAGGGCCTGTACCAGGATGTGTTTTGGTGGTGTCCATTCTTGTGGTTCAGTTGTGCTTATTTATACCCTCTAGATCTATTTCCAAGGCCAAATTTTTATGAGGGTTTTTTGTACAAGAGGTAATCAAGTCCATTGGGACTATTTAGGTGCAGTATAAATACGGAAATAATGAAGTCTGTGGAGTTTTGTGGTCTGGAGATTTGTGCAGTCAGCTGAATGAAAAGCCTGGTAGTGAGCGAGCCATGTGAGGCTCAGCTGTGCCCCAGGTGTGTGCCCACTCAGCTCCAGCCTGGGCAAAACCAGGGGCCAGGGCTGTGTGGGAGTTACCTGGCCATAGGTGTCTGCAACATTTACACATAGGTTATATATAAATATATCCAAAACAGAGTCATAGAATATGCTGAGTTGGAAGGGACCCAGAAGGATCATCCAGTCCAGCTCCTGGCCCAGCACAGCACCATCCCCAGGAGTCACACCCTGTGCCCCAGAGCATTGTCCAAACACCCCTTGAGCTCTGTCAGGCTGGGGCTGTGACCTCTGCCCTGGGGAGCCTGTTCAGTGCCCAGCCACCCTCTGGGGGAAGAACCTTTTTCTGATATCCAACCTAAACCTGCCCTGACACAACTTCAGGCCATTCCCTCAGTCCTGTCACTGTCACCACAGAGAAGAGATCAGTGTCTGTCCCTCCTCTTCCCCTCATGAGGCAGCTGTAACTGCACTGAGCTCTCCCCTCAGTCTCCTCCAGGCTGAACAGACCAAGTGCCCTCAGCCTCTCCTCACACGGCTTCCCCTCAAGGCCCTTCACCATCTTTTTTGCCCTCCTTTGGGCACTCTCTGACAGTTTAATGTTTTTCTTATATTGTGGCACCCAAAGCTGCCCCCAGCACTCGAGGTGAGGCTGCCCCAGCCCAGAGCAGAGTGGGACAATCCCTCCCTTGCCCGGCTGGCCATGCTGGGCCTGATGTCCCCAGGACAGGGATGTCCCTCCTGGCTGCCAGGGCACTGCTGGCTCATGTTCAACTTTCCCCTGACCAGGAGCCCCAGGTCCCTGTCCATGGCACTGCTCTCCAGCCCCTCATTCCCCAGTCTGTCCGTACATCCAGGGCTGTCCCATCCCAGGTGCAGAATCCGGCACTTTCCCTGGTTGAACCTCACATGGTTGGTGATTGCCCAGCCCTCACACTCATCGAGGTCTCTCTGCAGGGCCTTCCTGCAGCACTTTGAGGGAGTCAGTCCATCTGCAGAGGAGCACCAGCCCAGGGCTCGCATTTACAGCAGCCAGGGCTACACCTGGTGCCTCTGAGGATATTGAATATGTGTGTAGAAAGAAAAGGAACATTCATGTGCATACAGAGAGATCCATTTATTTTGCTATTCTAATACTTTATTGACTTTAAATTAAAACCGATCTCCTACAATTTGAACTTTTAACGGACTAGTTATTGTCATTCTGCTGTAATTGCTCTTTAGTGTCATTTGAATAACAATCGGAAAGGGGAAAACAAAATTTATGTGCAGTTAAACAGCTGCAGCTGCACCAAACACAAATGTGTGAAAGTTTCCAAATAGGAACTTTAATTTGGCAGTGATTTTGGCAAATAATTGTCCTTTTAGTGCAGCTCAACATCTGTGTGTAGTTTAAAGTTTTGTTACCTCTTAGATAATTAGCTGCCTAGCTTTCATTGTGTTTTAATGTGGTAAAAGACCCCAGTATAAAATATTCCGGGTTTAAAAATAGCAAACTGTGTTGTACTCTTGTTAAATTTACGTGCCCTTCCACAGCCATCACTAATGGTTATGAAAATATCTAAACTGTGTTCCTTATAAAAGAGAATTTCAAGTAGTAGCGTACCAGAAAATACTTGGGGGAAAAGCAATAGGCACACACCCCCTTCCCACACTTGGCTGGAAAAAATGTGTTATTCTTTGAATTGTCATTGAATCCCAATGTACCTGCAAATGTACAGTTTTACTTGGAAAAAATAGTGTGTGATTCTCCAGAGATGGATATTTTTGCTTGAAGAAAGCAAGCTGCAGTGATTTTGGGGTGTATGGCTCTGGGAGTCCCATGTGCGCAACAGCTCCTCTTAAAAGCATTAATTTCTACAATATGGACTTTGACTCATAATCTGCAATTTTTATGGAGACACTTTACAATTCTCAGTAAATACATGTTAGACCAGAGCTGCTGTTCCATCAAATCCTTCCATACTGAAGCAGGGGAGCAATTTAATGAATCCAGTGGGAGACCAGCATAAACCCTGATGATGAAATAATGAAATAATGAGTTACGCAGCAAGTGGTGAACATGTAGACCTTGGTGCCTTGGGAAATTGTGGAGTTAGATTATATCTTCTCTACAGACTGAAAAATGGGCAGAACGAGCTCTTGGACATCTGATCCATGGGCACCAACAGCAATAGGTGGGGACATATCCTCCAGTAGCCCCAAACTCAGCAGCTGTGGGTGGTGGAACATCCAGAGGACTCCTGCAAGCTGTGTTTTGAGCACTGAATTTCCAGCTCCCTTGGTAGCCTAGTCCTTCTGCACATTAACAAACTAAACACATTTCAGTGTTGTGTATTTGTGAGTTTTAAAACATCTGACACCACTGATGTGACCTTTCAAATATGTAGGAAGTGCAAAACCTGAGGTGCCAGCCCTGGAGTTTTCCACTTAACCTTAATCAAACATCTCAATATTTCAATCTCTAAACCATTTTCTTTTAAGTATCTTTGACATTAATAGCTTGCTCTGAGAACACCTGTGACATTAACACTGGGATTTTAGGCTTTTGAATTCATTCATCCTTCTGGGAGGTGGCCAACCTTCCTTTCTTCCTTTTGGTTCTGTGAGTGCAGGGTGAGTAGGCAAAGCCACCCTACATGAAGAACAGGCTCAGATCTGGAGCTAAAAATGAGTAAAAACCTCTGATAGGTTGGAAAAAACCACTTTTCAACTATACTTACGTCTGCCTTGTAAAGTGTTAAATCTCTTTGAGTCCTTTGTAAATCAAATAAGCAACAACGCAATCTACAATGAAATCTCTAGCCAGACCTTCTTTCTCTTTGGATATTTACTGTGGTCTAGCCAGAAAATTTTGGAAGAGAATTGCCTTATTCTTTTTTTTATGTGTGTATTACTGCCAGGTGAAGAGATTGTTGTCTTGTGCTGTGGTTCCTTTAAGCCCCAGAGTAGAAAATTATTAAAGTTGGCCTTTCAGGCTATATGATTTTTATCTGTGTAGAGTCCTGCTCCAAAAATTGTTTTAAGCTCAATTAATTTCACCATTATTTAACCTCTTGTTTAAATGTGTGATAATGAAAAGAAAGAAAACAAAACAGACTAGTGAGAGACTTCTAAGAGGTGAATAATTCAACTTTTAAAAATCTGTTATAACTTGATTTCTTGGCCTTGGTTATGCCTCATCTGTGCAATTAAAGCACCTCCCAGTCTGTCCTCCTGATCACCAGATAATGTTTATACTCCTTATTTCTGGCCTAACTGTACATATTTCCAGAACTAATCACTTCTTACTAGCCAAGGCAATTTATCTTTCTCAAATATTAGATATTACTATTAAGTATCAAACTTGCTCTGCTTGAAGAATCTGGGTCACTTCTTAGATTTTAAATTAAGGTAATTGATGCTGTGTTTTCTCCTTGTGCTTTTGACATATCATTGGGTACTAGGAATGCTCAGCTTTCTGCCCCTTCTTTCACCTCCAAGAATAAAGTGAAAATTGTGGCTGAGGATCTTTGATGGGGCTTGAGAGGAAGGTGCATCTTGGTGGTGATATGGAGCTCCAGACTAATCTGGCACAATTTGGGCAAGTGAAATATCTTGGGTATTATTAATCCCCCAGCCATCAGCTCTTGCTTTGGAGGTCCCTGAGCACAAAGTTATTCCACATTTGGAAAAAATATTACATATGGATATTTCGATCTTTGTGCTGTTGTGAGGCATTCACCTCTGGCCATGGCCATGAGCAAGGTGCTGGGCTGTCTGGGTCCTTGCTCTGGCCCAGGACAAGACTTTGTCCAGTTTTAATCAGAGCAGATACCAGCTGTAAGAAAGGAGGATTCCCAGGAATGGAGGAAGACAAGCAACAAAGAGTTCAGATTCAGGTCAAGAAGTACAACTGGGAAATATTTTGAAGTATACCTTTATGCTGCTGGGTTTTTTAAACAAATAATTTATCTTCCCCTTAGATGCTTTCATTGCTTCACTTTAATTTCTCTACTTCATGGCTTGATGGTTAATTTTCATATATGTAATTACAAGTATTTTGCTGCACTTAATGTTTAGATTTATAGGGCCACAGTTTCTCAAAATTATGTAGTAAGTTCATTTTAAACAATTTTACTATTCCTCAAAAGGTTGAAATACAAAATTATATGTGCACTTGACAAAGTCATTTCATGATTTCACCACACAAAGATAGTTTTGTGATGGATTTATTGCGTGGTTTGAGTAATTTTGGACAAGAGTCCCATGGATTTTTATTTGATGTGTTTTTAATTTAAAAAATACATTGTATTAAACAGAAGATGTTATTATATATTAATGCATTTTTAAAGTATTACACTACTATTAAATCATAGTCTTTCTCACACACATATTATAAAGACTTTGTAATATCAAAAATGAAAAACAGCTTATAATCCTGAGGAGTAAAGATTGCCAGCATTTATCTGGATGTGACAGAGATAAAAATTAATTGAAGGCAGTGAAAGAAGTGACAGTGCATGGTAATATTTTTATCACACTCAAAGTCAGTAGATTTTCTTCATTTAGAGCTAGAAGTGTAACATATTCTGGTTTTCTCATCAGTTGTAGGAAAGAGTGATTTACTCAGGCCTTCCTGATGCTGCTTTTCAGAGACATTATCATTTCCCATCAGCTGGAATGGGCTTTCATAAATTAGGGGAGGTGAAATGGGAGGTTTGGGCTTCTGACACCCGGCTCCACTTTTCTGCCTTGTTCCACTCCTAAGCAGGCAGCAGCCCTGACATGCTTCAAGTCTGATTTTCATGGAGTTTGTGCATTAAAGACACTTTCTAAATCTTTAATGTGCGTCTCTATGTGCTGTCATCGTTTTTTATTTGCACTGGTCAGGCCACAGATAAATTTGTGCTTAAGAAAAAAGAGACCTTTTTTCCATTCTTATTTCCTCTCTCTCATTGACGTAAATTATATTTTAGCAACTTAATTTTGCACTTTTCCCCTCTCCAAATGTGCCTAGGTCCATAATGGTAACTGAGAGAGATCCATAACGTGCAGGGCTTTTATTTTACCAAGTTGGTAGGAGGAGATTTTTGGGATGGTTTTCAGCTCTGCAATTGTGTTTCTGATTCACACATGTACCAAGATCACTTGGAAGCCAACTCAGCTGGCTTCTTGTGCCACTGCTCCTCCAGTCCTCCCATCCTTGAGCTGGTATTAGGACCAGCAGTGCCATGCCCAGTGCTGTTTTCTTTCTGGAACCATTTCCAGCAAAATGCAGAGGTCCAAGTCTGCTCCTTTGGGTCCCAGCATCTCTGGGGCTCTGGGCTCTGCATGTGACTGGGCTCAGAGAGGGACTGATGAGTTTCCTAGGAGAGCTGCCTAGTACAGACTGCCCATACAGAAAATAAGTAAACTGAAGTTATCTGAACCAGAAAAACTTTTAAAACGTCTCATTGTTGCCTTTTTCTCTCAGCCTGCTGTGGTTGACAATGCAACTGCCTCTGCTGATTGTTGTGTGAGGAGTGCCATGATGATTAAAGGGTTAAGGATAAGAAAAGCACGGGGAATGTTATTGCTCTCTGTTTTTAAGAAAATTCTTTTTATTTTCAGTTGAGTGGGGAAAGGAATGAAGAAAAACATAAAAAAGTAGTCTTATCGTTGGTTTCCAAAAACACAAATCAAGTGTTTTGCTCCTTGGTGTTTGCACAAGTGTCCTCTGGGTCGGGGGGTGAGGAAGGAGGGGGAATTCTGTGAACAAATAAGTGTGATGCCTAGCTGTGTATTACTGTAAATACCAATTTGAGGGGTCAAATTCCAAACTGTTCTGGTGTCGAAAGCTGACTGGCTTCACGTTACTGGCTTGGCCAGTGATGGATTTGTTTTCATCAACCAAGTCACTTCAACTGTCTGTGCCTTTTTTTCCCTTTGCCTTATCTCCTTCATCTCTAATGGGAGACATTTGCTCATTCTGAGTTCACGCCATGGGGCTATGATTTCATCTGGCACATTTAGATGTTACCAGAATAGGAATAATAATAGGTTATTTGGAAAATTTTTAAGATACCCTATCTCTCAGCGGGTTGATTTTTCAGCAATAAACGCAGGTTTCCAAGTTAATTTTGGTTCCATTGCCTTCTGCTGCATGCAGAAGCTTCAGTTCTCTCAGATACAGAATTCATAAATATACACACCTCCCAAAAACCTCTGTGTGCACATTTTTATTGGATGAGCTCTGTCTCAGAAATGGAACCGCGCCATCATTGTGTGCTTGTGAGATGTAAGAGATGTATTTAATAAATGGGAAAAACTCCCCATCTCATTTGGAGCTTATTTGCTGTCTTTTCAGCTACAAAGTCTGTAGTGTACAGTTAGCCGTGGTTGAGTCTTGCATGCATTCACTGCAAGAAATTCTACAAGCTGTTGAGTTTCACCAGTACTAAATATAGTACTCACTCTAGCACTCTTCAAAATATTTAACAAAAAGGAAAGTTTGTTTTAGTAGTGTTTGGCATTTTACAGTCTCAAGATAAGCAAAAGCTTTTGTTGCACCGTAATACTGGTTCGAAAGTAAAGTCTGTAAGTGACTTGTAAAATAGATTTCATTACTGTATATACAATTTTTTTCGTATTTCTTTTAAAGACAATATTTACAGAGAGCAAAACTCGATTTACAGTTGTACTTGAAACTGTTGCTGTAAGAACATAATGTAAAAGTGAGGTAAAACTAGTAAAAAATATGCATAAATGTTATAAAACTAGTTTGGGATTAACTATCTGCAAATATTCTATCACTCTAAACATAATGGGCCAACACCAGGACTGAGACATAATGGTAGTAATTAAATGTGTTTGAAAATACAGCAAATGTATTTTTGCATGCCCGTAGCAGTTTAAACATACACATTTTTCATTTTTCATATTAAATAAAAGAGAATAGCATCTGCTTTTGAGAGAAATTGTTGATACCAGAAAAGAAAACAAAATAAAAAGAGGTGAAATGTGCAATTGCAGCAATATTTTACTTCTTACTGTAACTTTCCCTATAATCAAATAAGCTATATCTGCCAGGACATTTATCTCATTTGTCAGGATGTCCAAGTTGTTCGTCATCACCCACCTCAAATAAGTCAGCCTGTCCACTGCATTATGTTCACTACTCAGTTGGCCACAAGAAAACCTTCTTGGAGCAGACAGATGGTGAAAAGATAGTAGGAACTAAATAAGTAAAACAAAATCACATGTAAACTTGTTATTTGTAAGTACATATCGGGGTTTCTTCCAGAGGTCATCTGGCTTCTTGCAGTTGCTGACTCCATTAAAAAAAAAAAAAAAAGATTTTGTTTATTCCACTTAATTTGCATTAGATGCATAGTGCCAATTTTCAGTGTGTTTTCTTTCAAGGTTTTTTCTTTTTCTTTCAATGTTTTTTTTATTTTCCAAACAAAAGAAGTAGAATTTCAGCTGCTCTGTCATTATAAAACAGAAAAAAAAAATCTATTCAGAAACAGCCTCCACTCCTCCCTGAACTTGCTTGTGTTACAGGGTAAAACTATGACAACCCTTTTTGTGTCAAAGGCTGATGAAACACCTGAAAGAATATACTTTAATATAACTGACCAGTTAAAAATACTGTTATCTCCCCAAGTTTTTCTTTTAAAGATTTAAAGGTTTTCCGGAGTCATGCTGACTATTGGCAGTGTGGAAATCAGGCATTGAGAGCAGGAGAAAAGGTTTTTGGAGGGAGGCTGGTGTTTGCAGCTGTGCTGTTTGCAGGGAGCCCCCAGAGTGGGTCTGTAAAGGTGATGGTCCTTGTTTGTTTTATTGGCCATTCTTCAGTAGGGTGGCTCAGCCTGGGCAGAGTCATCTTCAAAAGCCAATTTTGTGGCTGTTCTTACAGTCACAGAGTGGTTTGGGTTGGAAGGAACCTCCCAAGATGATCAAGTCCACCCCCCTGCCCTAGCCAGGACCACCTTCCACTGGAGCTCAGAGCCCCACCCAGCCTGGCCTTGAGCACTTGTTCAGTGGTAATTAAAAAGATGCATTTGTCAATCATCCTTTCCCCCTAAACCTTCATGACAGCATTCCCACTGTTTTCCTTCTCTTCCCTTCCTCTTTCTTCCCTCAGCATCTTAAGATGAGTGTTTCTGGGGTTTGTGATTTTTGCTTTATTGATAATTGTGTGCTGGGTTGGTAGCATTCTTTACTTCATACCTACCAAAATCTGGATGGAAGAGTTTAATGGATCTTGCACTGCACTGTAACAGTCAGCAGATTCAAGAAAAGAAAATTAATGACAAACCACTTTGCACTTCTAGAACTTTTGCCTCTGGCAAGGAAACCATTGATTATCTTTTTGTGATTGAATTAGTTCCTTTTCACATAGATACTTCATGTCAAAGCAGTCAAAAGCTTGGAATGTGTACAAGCTCCAGTGAATGACTTTTATTTTTTATAAAACATGCAAAATCCTGTTTTTAAATAATTAAATAAAATGCATATTCAATATTTAATGTTTAATTTCTCATTACCCTTTTCAAATACAGAAGTTACATTGTGTTTATGCTATTTACCCCATCTGTTTCTTGTTTTTAAAAACTAGAACTTTTTGTTTTGCCTTTCATCAATTTTTATTTTTATTTAATGGACTAAAGTTATTCTCTGGTGCTCTCAGTGCTACTTTTCTTGAAATACTTATTATAAGCTCCTGAATTTTTGTATTGGTGGACTGGTGGACCATGTAGGCCATTAGAAGAACTGAAAAGTTAAATAGTAGGAGTAGCACTGAAGACATAATTAGGTGAAGCATTTGTAGCTTTGGGTATGACCTGTAATGAGGAATTCTCTATAATATATATTTCCTTCACAGAAAAACTGCTTAGTTTTATGTGTGCGGGTCAATACTTAACCCCCCACCTGCTCTGCCATTTGAATATTGCTCAGCCTGTAGCCACATTTAGATGCTGCAGCTAAAAACAATATTCTAGAACCTTCTGTGCCTCTCTTGTTCCCCAATCAGGGAAAAACTGACATCCTGGTCAGAAGAGATTCAGGATTTGAATGTTTCAGATATGTATTTCAGTGTTTCATTGTGCTGTCTGACAGATTAATTGCATTTTTGTTTGCCACCTGCACTTCGTGTTGCATGAGGCCGTGTATCTCCAAAAGACACGTGTTGAGAATGATGAATTACAGTTTTCCAAATAACACAGCACTGACACCCCATAAGATTCCAGAGGAGAGAAGTGTGATATTTGATTTGCAAACACTATTTTCTTCCTTTTCTGTGCGTTGTCAGTTTAGCTTCTTGATTTTCCCTCAGTTAAGTTAAAGAAACAAAGATTGTGGCGGCAATCACATGGGCACATTGCCTCTCACAAGTGTCTTTTGTAAATAATTTAGGAAAAGAATTACTTCCCTGCATTCAACTATAAGACAACTAAGCAAGATTGACTATATTTTAATCATCACATTTGTGCCTTTGGTTGTTAGAAGTATTTTGTTACATGGTTATAAAGGCTGGCAATTGAAATATAATGATTCTGCTTCATACAAGACTTACAAACACCTATTTAAACATCCTGGAGATGGCCTGGCTGTGTCCATTGAGTTTGTGTTTTGGTACCCAAACACTGAGGGGTTTTTTTGACATGTCACAGACACAAATGTATGCATACATATTGCTGGTAGTCTGTTCCACTTCATCTGGTCTATGGAGTTAGTGGATGTGGCCTGCAATGTCTCATCTAGTCCAATATTTCATCTTCAGTAAGAAAAGCTGCTCAAATCCCCATGGATTTGAGAGCTACCATTTGGCCATTATTGTTCCACTTTTATTTAATGTCTGAAGCATGAGGAACACTTCTTATTTTGCTTTATATTTCAGTTACAAAACTACCTGAAATATAAAATTCATTTAAGAATCATAGAATGAATCCTAAAATGGTTTGAGTTGGAAGGGACGTTACGTCCCACCTTCAACTACACCAACTGGAAGAAAAGGATGCATCCAGCCTGGCCTTGAATACTTCCAAGATCACTCTCCTTTCCTCCTTGCTCTCCTCAACATTCAACACAATGTTTTATGTTCTTGTTTTAGGGAGTGCTATTGTCCTGTGCCTGTACAAAGCCACTATATAAATTACTGTTAGATGCCTGGTTATACCTTCTAAGCTGATCACTCCCTTTTTAAATCATTTTAAGCTCTAAACATGCCAGTTATTCAGTAGAGAGCAAATATTTACTTCCTGGAGGGTTTTTTTTTCCAAGAAATGACACAGCTAAATTTGCCTTCCCTTTCGTTTGAACATGAAATGGCCATTCCCAGGAAGAAATCTCCTTGTCAAACACCCGACAGAAAACTCAAGTAAATCTGATGACCTGAGGGTCTATTGTTTTCATACTGGTCCATGTTAACATGAAATCTGTTCATCTTCTTTGCAGCCTTTGGTGTCATTATATTTATGCTGTTAAACTGAAGGCAGAAATGACAAAAATCCTGTTGACAAGTACATATAGTAAATGGGAGAGTGGAAATGTGCATTATTTATTGATCCAGGAGATCAATAAACCTCAGTTACCTGGGCTTAAACATGATGGTGCAGACCCAAAATGCAGCAGGTCTTCAGGAGCTTCAGCTTTTCCTTGTCCGGGATGTGATGGTGCAAGAGGGGGAACAATGGATGTGGGCTTGCCTGACTGTGTGCAGGAAGCAGACAAATCTCCCTCTGTAAATTTGTTTTATTCTCAGCTGGGCAATGGAGATGTTCTGCCGGTCCAGTGGTGCCCTGCATGACCCTGCATCCATCTTGGACCTAAATGTTGGGATGAGATGCCCCAGTAAGGGGTTTAGGGGTCATGAAATGCTTTAGCCGTGCCGATCTTCATGCAGGATCTAGGAAATGTTTTGCTGTGGCTAAAGACTTTTCTGCTCCGATTTTCTAGAGAGTGTTACAAAGTTAAGGCTCCCTTTAAACAGCAGGAGGAGCAGGGGCAGAAAAGTTTCAAGTCGGGTTCCCTGGAGGACATTCAGTTTTAAATGTGGAAGCAGTGGTCTGTAACAGATCAGTGTGAATAATTCCCACTGACACCAGTAGCCACCAAAGGATGGAGGAGAGAAGAGCCAGCAGGAGGTCCTGAACTCTGGGACTTGCTCCTTTTCTTTTCAAAATACTTTCTTTCAGATACTTTTATTCTTAGGATATGCTTCAAAACTTGAACAGTGTTTTTGTGAGATGACTGTGGTATGTTCTTATTATGCTGAGGGAAATCTGTGTGGATTTTCCAAAGTGACTGTGATGTCTGTGATTCCAACTCATGAATTTGTTATATAAGTCCACACAGTTTTGGTTTTCTTTTTTTTTTTTAAGTGATCAAATCACTAAGTACGTAGGAAGCATGAATCTGTGTATGGAGTTATGAGAAATGTCATGAGAATTTTCAGTCTGATACTGCAGATCAGTACGAATGAAGCCAACTCAGTAACATCAGGACTCAACAGGTCTTTTGTACCAGAAGTAGGACGTAGAAATGTTACTTTCCACAGGATGATTTTTTTTTCCCCTCTTGCATCATCTCATGGAGATGTCAAAATTTGCAAAATTAGGTCATTTTAACCATCAAAGTTAAGAGGAGCAAACCATTAGAATTTCAATGTGGGAAGCAGCAGGAGGGAGTTTGAGGGTAAGGAGAGACCAGCCAAGGTTCCTCAGGGGAGGATGGCCAAGATCACTGACTTCTTTTTCAAAGCAGCCCCAATACCCTGCCTGACCCTCTCTGGAATGGGGGCAAAGTCCTACTTCAAGTGTCTTCCTCTGAAGAGCAATTGCAATAAATTAAAGTTATAAGTGTAGTGGTTTTAGGTACAAATCCCACCTTGGCACAATGCCCTACTACATTCCCCATCTCAATTCAAGGATTTATATATGAAACCTTACCTCTTTTGGGCTGCACTCCTGTGATTTGGTCCATATGGTTTGAGATGATGGACATCAAAATCACTAATGTTAAATGCACTTTTAAAAAATTATCTAAAATAAGTGATTAAGAATGCAATGGCCATATTTTTATGCATTATTTATGGACAAATATTTGATAACCTGACTCCATTTTTCATCTCTAGGGCACTTTAATTAAATAAAACAAAATGTAGAAAAAATAAATTAGAACTTTATTTAACCAAAGCAAACTTTTTACTAAAACAGAAATCAGTTTGCCATCTGTTATAATTGATGGAGGTCTAAATTGTCTTTTCTCTTAGGAACATTTAGCAGACTGAGCTATATTTAAATCACAAGGTTTGTACTTAGAACATCCAGAAATTAGGTGATTATTTATTAAAAGACCCACTGCATTCTCGTTTCAGTAGTGATGAATGCAGGAAAACTTGTTTCCATCATCGAATTTTCAAGTACAATAACTTAGCTGTGCTCGTACAATTACTGCTAAAATGCCATATATAAAAATGACTGTATAATCACATTTACAAAAATGTACCACAGGATGATATTTCTGTGGATGCTGGAAGAGAAGACTCTAGGAAATACTGCTTAATCTGGGTTGTTGTGCTTTTAATTGCCCAAACTGCACCTAAAATACTAAAAATGGGTATTTTTCTGAATAGTTACCTCATTGTTTGTAGTGATTAGCCCAGGTAAGAATTTAAGAAGAGGCCTAGGCAACAGTTAAATTAAATTTTAGAAGCCATACTCTTCTTAAGAGCTGTAATTTCGCTCCCAGTAGGTCTTTAAATGCTACTCACATGCTGCCTTCTAAGTCCCATTACAGATGTCAGTGCTACTTAAGTTTGGCTTTGTTTAAAAAGAAAAAACACCCTTCTTTTTGAATGAAACGTGCAAGCAAATCATTAGATTAAATTGCTCAGGAAATGATATGTGTAAATTGGATCTGCAGAGTCGTTACACAGCCTCCAGTAAACTTGGAAATCTAAGGGAATTGTATGGGTGGCTGAGGGGAGAGGCTACAAAGGAGGAATTTAGAAATACTGCCCTGGCATGCAGGGACAGTGTTAGGAAAATCAAAGCTCACGTTGAGACTTGAATGTCAAGGGCAAGGAAAAGCTTCTACAGCTACAGGAGTAGTGTGAGGACTGGGATGTGTTTCTGGGGACATGATGCAGAAGAGGGTGACTGGGAACAGCCAGCATGAATTTATCACAGATAGATCCTACTGTGTAGGCAGATTCACTTTGGTGGAAACCTGGCTGCATTTGGGGATCAGGGGACAGTGGTGGATAATGTTTTCCTCAGTTTGAACAAGGCTTTTGGCACTGTCACAGTGTTATCCAAGCTGGGGGTGTGTGGTGGGATGGTTGTGTCAGGTGGGCAAGCAGAGGGGTAAAGCTCCGGTTGGATGATGGGGCTCAGAGGTCGTGTTTAGTGCCATCTACTCATTATTTTCTGGAGACAGTAGCAAGTGGAGGAGGATCTATCATGTTAGAAGATCTTGCTCATTTAACAGTAGCAGATGAAGGCAGGCAGTGATACTAGAGTGGAACTGCAGCTTTTGGCTACAACCAGTATCTCCAGATTTCAAAACTGGCATGTGTTTTTTCACTTGTTTAGCTTATAGAGTAACAGAATGGTTGGGGTTGAAGCCCCCGTAAAGATCATCTTGTTCCAATGCCCTTGCCATGGGCAGGGACACCTTCCACTAGACCAGGCTGCTCAAAGCTCTGTCCAGCCTGGCCTGGAACACTTCCAGGAATGGGGCAGCCACAACTCAGAGCATCTTGTTCCAGTGTCTCACCACCCTCACAGGAAACAATTTCTTCCTGAAATCTAGTCTAAACTTACTCTCTGTCAGTTTGAAGCCATTCCCTCTTGTTCCGTCTCTCCATGTCCTTGTCAGAAGTCCCTCTCCAGCTCTCTTGAAGCCCCTTTAGTCACTGGAAGGTGCTCCAAGGTCTCCCTGGAGCCTTCTCTTCCCCGGGCTGAACACCCCCAGCTCTCTCAGCCTTTCCCCGTAGCAGAGGTGCTCCAGCCCTCTGATCACCTTTGTGGCCTCCTCTGGACTTGCTCCAGCAGATGCATGTTGTAGTTATGTTGGGGGCCCAGAGCTGGAGGCAGCTCTGCAGGTGGGGTCTCACCAGGACGGAGCAGAGAGGCAAAGTCCCCTCCCTTGATCTGCCCACCCTGCTTTGGATGCAGCCCAGGACAGCCTTGTCTTATTAGCACCCTTGTCTTGGAAGCTCTGTCAACAATCAGGGAAACTGAGAGCTTATATTAATCAATCATTAGTTAAGGTCTGAAATACGAGCAAGGTGTCAGGTTCTGCTAAGCCCTTGTGGGAAGATGGGACAAGTCCACGCAGCTGTGCTGCCCTCACCTGACCACGGGCAAATGGGTAAATCCTGGTGGGAGGTTGGCTGCAGGAGCAGCAAGCTCTGGAGTTCAGAGGGATTCTCCTGGAAAAGATTATTCCATGGCAGAAATCATCCCCTTCTGCTTTCTGAGACTGATGTCAGCAAAGAGGCCAATTTTTCATCCTATAAATACCTGTTTTTACAGCTCACATTTTTTCCCTATCATCTTGCCCATAGCTAATTTGTAATGTGAGAGAGAGTTTAGCCAAGAGAATGTGTGGTTAAAAGGTTGTTGTTATTATCTGTATTTTGCTAAAAATCAGAATGACTTACCAAGAAAGTTGATTTTAAGGCAGGCATTATCCAGGGCAGGGTACAGTACTGATTTAAACATATATTTTATGATGGCATATGTTATACCAATAGCTGTAGCAAGCATTTTAATAAAATATGGATTAATTTTACTGAAAATCTTTCAAATTTTTAGTGCAGCTGTGAGCTGAGGTTTATTTTGGCGGACTTAGCTGTTCTGTCCTGTACACTAAATGTTTAATTGAATCCCTCTAGTCTTTCAGTTTAACATCCTGAAAAATATCCTCTGAATAACAGTGATATTGTTGTTTCTTTTTCATAGTTATTTTAAGAGCTATGAGAAACAATAATTAGCTTGTGTTAATGTCATTTTATGTAATAAATAGTTAAAGATTTAATTGGAAAATTCAGTCTTGAGGTCTTGCATACTTGGATGGCAAATCTTCATTAAGTTCTGGAACATCAAGGTTTGGTCCATAAATGAAAAAGAGACTTCTCAGTTTCCCCAATAGATTGGAAAACAGAAGAATTGATTATGGAAACTGTAGAGCTATGCACAGTTCACCCTTAGTTAACGTACCATAACTATTGCAGAAGTGATAAGTGTGTGTTATGCTTCTCAGGTCCCAGGAAAACAGTTGATTATTTTTTTAATCCAAGAAGCATTTTGTGCAATAATTGTAGCCCTGTTGGGGAGGATGAGGAGTCAACTTTGTGGCAGATTTTGGTTTAAGCTGGATTCAGAGGATCTGTGTGTCTGGACCTGAGGGGTGGGATGTCCATGGCACAGGGCATGGTGAGTTAAACAGGTGCAGGTCTTTGCTGGGTAAAAATTAAGGATGAGAGAAGAGCACAGGCAGATGGAGGCACTGACATCTATTATTGATGGATATGGTTGTGATTGGAGTACAGTTACACAGATTGCTAAAAGCTCAGAGCTGAGATAGCCATCTCATAGGAAGCAGGATTGTCTTACACCTGCTGTGTTTAGTTCTTCTTGTACAACATAGGTTTATCTGGCATTAAAAAATAAATGTGTAAAACACACTGGAATTGACAGTCTTTTCTTGATTCTAACAACAGTAGTTTTTTTGGTGGTGTAAATGCTTTAACAACACATGAATACATTTTTTATTGATCTTAATTTCTCCTTTCCATATGCCATGATTAATTTATTAATATTTTGGTGATCTTTCAAGGTTTTGCCCAACAGAATTCTTATCGCAATTTTTACAGTTTAGCTTCCTAATTGGATTTTTGTTTTAAAATGAAAGTAAGTTTTTTTTTTTTCTTAATCTTGACCTACCAGGTTTATCTACCTTGGAAAGGACCACTGGTCTCTCATCAACTCTGTTCTTCGTGTAATAGCAAAATGCTCAGCTCTAGTAGAGATCAACACCATGGATGAATGTGTGCCTGTCCTTGGTCTCATTAGTCATGTGGAGAATGACTCCTCAGTTGTAGTGGGAAATCTAAATATTTTATGGATTTGCTCTGACAGCAAGCATGAGTGTTTAATAGGCAAATACTATACATATTTTAAAGATGAGGAACCTAGATACATAGAAGGGAAGTGGTTTAGGATCACAAGGTTGATAGGAGACTGGTGACAGAATCAGGAACTGTATGTTTCCCAAATCTTGGCTGGTGCACTAATCCTTCTAATTTCTCCCAGTTTTGAGATGCCTCTGTTCCCTTACAAAAGTGAGTGCTAGCAGAATTCCTCTAGGCTCTGTCTTGTGCAACTTTTTGCAAACTGAATGGAAAAGTCTAAGCTGTGTCATCAGTTAGAATGTCAGCAAGTTAAATACCAAAAATTGATGGGCAGCATCCAGTTGTGCTTGACAGAATACAAGAACAGTCTTGCAGTGCTGAGAGACAACGTGTTCAGAGAAGCACTGACTGAGCTAAACCTGAGCAAGGCAGCAGTGTTGGTCCCTCAGGACTCGTTGCCATTATCTGATGGAGGACATTTCTGCCAGCACCGTTCCCAGTGTGGGGTGATGAAGGTGCCACCAACTCCATCTCATTCCAGACTGCTCTTGGAGCACCTGGCACCGTGATCTGTTTATTCATTGCTGATCTCCAGACATCCCATTTCGGTGCACTTGGATACACAAGTGCATGAGCCCCAAACTATTTCAGTTATTGAATGGCAGTAAAAAGAACTTGTTATTAATTTAGAACTGAAAGTCCCTAAGGTCAGTGTTTCCCGTGCTGTGTGGGGCTTCCCACTGAAGCCCCATAGAAATGTCTCTGCTCTTGTGTGTGGTGCTCTCACTGGGATCACCATGAGCTCTCTCCTGGAAATCAGCTGGTTTATGGTAAGACATCCCTCTTCATCACAACTTCTCAGTACTAATTGCTTCTTGTTAATGGGCATCAGGAGCAGGGAGAGAGTGATATCAGGAGATGATGCTGTGTGAGAGACAGCTCATCTGTTCTGTTCATTCCTAGTGGGCGCGAGGCAGTGACCAACCATTAGTCAACTTCATGTTTGAGGAGCTGTAGCTCCCCAAAGTGCAGGATCAGGAAGGAATTACCAGGTTACCTCAAACCCTCTTTGTATCATGTACATATCTGGTACAATTCAGCCCCAAATGTTTTATTAGACTGCTCTTTCAGAAAGGCATTTGAAGTATTGAGGAGACAAAGACATGACCATAACCTTTGTAGTATAGTCAATAACATCCACTTGAACAACAAAAACAAAATAAGCTAGAAAATACAGAGTTTTGAATGAGCTTCTAAGCTGCTCAGTGTTATGATGTCTTCTTTTAAGATTAGGTAGGCTTTTAGTGTCTGGTATTTCCCCCTGCAAAGTGTAATCATGTTATCTCTCAGGGTTTTTTTTTGGCAATCTTAGTACATTGTGTTCTTCAAGGCATTTTTTTCTCCAGCACTGAGTTTTTCTTTTTGTCCCTACAGAATATGGATGCCAGAGCTGGCAGCAACAGTTCACTATTTGTAATATTGGTAATCCTGTCCACAATGGCAAAAATTTCTTCCATGCTTGAATTTAAAGATTTTTTTTCAAGGAAAACATGACTTCCTCACGTTGAAGTGTGGTTCCTGGAGCTCACACAGTTGCACATCCCTTTTAAGGCTCTAATTCCCTACCCTGTCAGCATGACAGTAGTCTTTTCTAATGGCAAGGCTTTCCATCTTGGATTTATTAAAGCATGTTTTGTTTCTTTATTTATCTGTGATCCAAAATGACTGCATGATTGCACTTTTACTATTATTTTTTAGTCAGTTATTATTGTTTTTATGACGTTCATAGTAATTTTTGCAAGGATTTTCTATTTATGTCTACATTGTCGGTTAAGATGATGACAAATACCCATTAGAAACATTTTTACTGAGAGAGTTTTTCATTGACAAATGTGTCCTAAGATAACTGATCGTTATCCTTTTAATATGTGTTTGTTTTTATCAGCCTTGTGTAGCTCTAACTTCTTAAACCAGAATGTTAGTAGTGCTAACTTGGACATCCTTCAAAGCTCTAATTTGTAGCATCTTCATGGTTGCCTTAAATGAATTTGTTAGATATTTATGAATCCTGGTGATGAATGTAGTATAAAAATTAAGATTATTACTCTAATGAAAATAATTTGCTATTTAGTAGAAATAATCAACAGTGTGTAAGTACACAGTGTCTGGATTTCATTAATTGTTCATTCTTGTTGGCCAGATCGAGTTTAGAAATAAATTTTCATACCAGATGTGCCCAATGGCCCAAGAATTTCAACAATTGTACTTTATTAATTAATTGAGACCATAATCTAGTATTAGGAAAAAGATATTAGAAAAAGAATTTAATAAAACCCCCATAAAGTAGCCTTCCAATAGAGAAAATGGACTTGGAATGTATTTATTGGTATTTGGCTCACTCCTTGGAATCTGAATGTGCATGCACAACTGCTCTCAATTAGAATTATTTTTTCTAATGCATCTGTGTGGGTGTGCTTGGTTTCTGTAGAGAGAGATGTTGCATTTAACCATGTAGTGAGTCATGTATATATAGTACAACTTGTTTGGGTCAGAAAGAAGTAGAATTATACTGTGATATTCTTATGGTTCTGGTAGTGTAAGCTGCTCAAAAATCTATTTTGCAATTATCTTGATTATTTAAGTTCTTTGGATGTCCTTGTGAGAGCAGTAGACTTTTCTTTCCAACTGAAATTATTTAGCTGTTTCTTTCCTCAGTTAATGTAGGGAGAGAAAATCAATACAGAAGATAATATTTTTGCATTAGTTGATCCTAGGGTCTTACTTGATTCCAGCGTAGCAGACTAAGTAGCAAATGCTCTTAGCAATTGTTTCTGTTAGTGGAATTTTGAAAGCACTAAGAGAAATCTTGATCCATGGAGACAGTACAGTAATTCACATTGACATATTTTCCCCATTTGCCACAGGGCAAGTGGAACTATTAATGCTCCTGTACAAAACCTCTTTTCTCCTTTCCTCTTTTTTTTTAAGAGCAGAACAGAAACAGTGTTGATCCTAACAGTGGATTATATGTAAAAATTTAGACTACCCTGCAGCTATCAGAGGGAAAAGGATTCAGAAAATTTGCCATCGCTGAATCTTTGCTTTTTTTCTAAATAGACCCCTGTTCCATGAGTATATATATATATTTATTTACATGGTGGATTTCTGTAGTGTTTTGGAGGTTTGATGGTTGTTTTAAGCAAGAAGGCATCTCTGGGGTCAGGGAGCAGGTAGCAGCGATTGTAAAATAAACTGTTTGAATACTGCATGTCCACATGAACTGACTCTAACAATAAAATATTCTCTGAATCCATTCTGTGCTCCACAATGTACAGTCAGCACCCAATGGAGACAGCCGTTCCAATCATGTATACACAAGGAATATTTGTTATCCATTGTAGTATTTTGCCTGCAGCTTTGAGAGACCCAATTTTATCTTCCCTTAAGCAGCCAAAATGATGTCAGCATCAGCATGGTACTTTTTTTTCTTTGAATGTTTCAAGAACCAAGAAATTGAGCTGTTTGTTGATAAATGAAGGTTTATGTAAAATACATATAAATTTAAGCAATTTAACTCAGTGCAGTAAAATGGCCTTTGAAATGAGATTTAAATGTGAGTTCCTGAAAATCTGGTTGGTTAGATGTGCAGAAAATAACAGACAGTTGACTGCTAATAATGCCATAAACAATAATTAGGCTGTGAGGAGCAGTGTATGATAGATGACCAAGTATATATTATATATCTTCTCAATGTGCATCATCTTGGCTTTATGTTACCGAACTGTGCATGTGCTATTAGATTAAAAGTTAACTAGAAAAAATTCTAGATAAATTAGCAAACAATTTCTTTGGTGTCCCTTTCCTTCCATCATTTCCCTTCCCCTGCCACCCCCCACCTTTTTTTTTTTTTTAAAGACAGCCAAGAGACTGAGCTTAGGTCACAGATGAGATGAGTTTGATGACCTCAGCCTATGGCCTCTCAGACATCTGTCTGCATCTGAAAACGTCCATAGATTTTAGTACAGCTGGAAATCTCTTGTCAGGAAAGATTCAGGAATAGACTGGGAACACTTAATTCTGCTTGTGATTGTAAAACCTCAAAAAACAAACAAATCATCTCCTTCAGTACTTGGTATTTAGTAAAAGTTACAGTTATGATGCATAAAAGGAAAAACATTCAAAGTACTCACTGAACCAAAGTGGGGTTGTTTTTCTTTTTCTCTTTATACTATTTATTATCTCCATGAATTATTGTTCATTCCTCCCTTGTGATAGTTCTTTCTGATGTGGGCTTCTCTGTAATGTTAATCATAGAGGTGCAGTTCTGGGAAAGACACAAACTTTAACCTTTCTGGGTCACGGGTCT
Organism: Chloropsis cyanopogon; assembly: GCA_013400585.1. Lineage (NCBI taxonomy): Eukaryota > Metazoa > Chordata > Aves > Passeriformes > Irenidae > Chloropsis > Chloropsis cyanopogon. Next base: position 94,099 of record WEZZ01006942.1, read on the forward strand.
CGGAAGCCACTTCAGTTAGAGATCAGCACAGTACAGCGGTACACAGCGTGTTCCCATTTGTTTCCAGGTCTTTCAGGAAAAGAGAATTAATTATTTATACCTTATCTATATACATTTACTTATTATTACAGCTCAGTTGTCTTTAGCCTCCAGTAGTTAATTTAAAGTACATTTTTCCTAAGGTAACTTCATCATCTGTGATATAACTTGCACTGTTCATAAGGCGTATCAAATCATTTTAATTAAGAACCCAATCTGTTTGCATGGAAGTATTTTCCTTTTTGTCTATGTCTGCTGAACTTTCTTCTTCCTGTGGTGATGTACAAGCATGTACTGTGATCATTCTTCCAGATACATAAAATAATACAAATTAATAAAAGAGTATTCTGATATCAGTGACTCTTCAGCTGTTCACAGAATTATATAGGGCCCAAAGAAGCCATAAGAATGTGAAGGAAAAAATAGGCTTTGTATACTTTAAGATCTTCCTTGGAATTATGTGATAAAAATGAAAACTTAAAAATTGTTGTTTGCATCAGTGTTGCAGATTTTAATGTTCATTGTGTTACTTGTGATCTTGTAATTGAGATGGCACATCAGTGTAGTGAAAAATAATAGTTCGTTGCATAGAAGCAATGTAAGATAGCCTCCGTCATGAAAAAGACAGCATATGTTAAGAAACCAAGTAATTGTCTTGATGAAATAAATGGAAAAAAAAAAAAAAAGAAAAAGGCAAGGTATGCACATGGTGTGCATTAATTGAAACTGCTTTCAAAAGGTACATAATGTTCCAAGTCCTCTTCTACTCAATACTCTGTTCCAGGAAATTTACCTTTCAAAACTGTCACAGAATTTATTTTAATGCTGTTCTTTTTGCTCTGCGAGGCACTTTCTATCATTTACCAGCAGTCCTGGCTCACTGGGGCGGTCCCAGGGGACTGGAGGTTTGCAAATACGACACCCATCCACCAGAAGGGCCTGAAGGAGGATCTGGGAACTACAGCCTGACAGTCTGGGCTCTACGAAAGGCAGGTCCTGCTTGACCAACCTGATCTCCTTCTATGATAGGGTGACTCACGAGGGGGATGAGGGAAGGACCTGGACAAGTGACATGACAAGAGGAAGTGGCCTCAGGTTGTGCCAGGGAGGTTTAGGTTGGATATTAGGAAAAATTTCTTCATGGAATGGGTGCCCAAGCATTGGAACAGCCTGCCCAGGGCAGTGGTTGAGTCACTGTCCTTGGAGGTATTTAAATGACATGTAGATGTGGCACGTGGGGACCTGGTGTAATGGTCCTCAGCAGTGCTGGGTTAAGGGTTGCACTCAGTGATCTCAAACGATTCTGTTTCTAGCTGAGGATGAACTCTTTTTGGGCTTTCCACAGTGCCACTGTGAATCACAAACACTGCAGATGTGTCAGCCCAGCCACCTTGCCAATGCCTGCCTGGCACAACAAGAGCTGTGTTAAAATTGCACCAGCGATCCTGCTGTGTCTAGAGTAATGGTTGTTGTGAGATGATAGAGTTCCCAGAAGACACTTGTAGGACCAGAGTTGTGCTGTGATACAAATTTAACAAAACATCTCTGTCAGATGGTGTTTTCCTGTGTAGAGGAGTTGAACCGTTAAAAAGACAATGATTTAGCAAACATTTCCATGAGATGTGTTCTCTCTGCAGTATCTTCTTCATGTAATATGATAAGGCCTTTGGAAAGTTTATCCATTAATCTTTAAATAATACCATCCTATCATAATGCTCAGTGCTGCCTTAGTCTGTAAGTCAGGGTATTTGGCAGTATAGATCAGCTCAAATAGCACTAAATCTGTTGATACTGATTATCACCTCTTTGAATTGCCTTTGCTTCTGTAGTGAAATTCTGTGTTACATGAATGTAAGTAGTGTGATCTTTCTGCTAGGAGAACACGCTGCTCTCCCATTATTCAGCTACACAAAGGGAGTTTTTTCAATATATTTAATTTTTTTTTTTCACATCACTCTGTAAATCACATAAATTGATGTCCCTTACGGATCTGAATTGTGTCTTGGGAGTCTTGCATAGAGATAAGAATTTCTTGCAGTTTACTTTTCAGCTATTCAGTTTCAAGTCTTGAGAATAGGAAGTAAAAGAGCTGCACAAGAGTATTTTGGTTTAATAAAAGAAAAAAGATGGGTTTCTCAATAACCTCCTATAGATGTTTGTTAGGAAAAGATACATGTACTAGGAGAAGGGTGAAAATCTTAGTGTGTTGCCAGGTATATGGAGGCATAAACACGGAATATCTTTCTTTGTACACATGAAACCTTGCTAGTTTCTTTTTACTGGTCTAAAACCATCAACCATTCACTGTAATGGATTGCCTAGCCTGTATATTGTTCCATATGTTGTAAATATGAAATTGATTTTCACTGCCCATCTCTTTGCTTACTGTTCTCTACTCTAATTTTCCTGTTTTCTTAGAGTGCAAAGATCACTAACATTGGTGTTATTTTAACATATTTAATAGGATGTTTTTCTCATTTTGTCTACAAATTTCTGAATATACTACTTTTTAAATTTAATTAAATCATTTTAATCTCCGGGTAGAGCTTGCATGTTTTGTTGTCGTCTGCTAAATTATCTAAAAGTTATCAGTGGGCAGGTTGTACTGTGTCGAGACAAATGTGTTCTGGTTTTTTCAATGTGCCAATATCTTCTGTTGCTTGTTAGAGCCACTGTGCACAGTGTGGGTTACTGCAGGTACCTGAGTGCTTCACTGATGGGGTGCAGCTGCTGACTGGTGTTGGGGTGCAGCATCACCAGATTTTAATTGGACGGGGATGTGTTTGGTCAGGGACAGCCCGGGAGGTGCTGTGTGTCTCAGGAGCTGGTGTGGTGATTCACTAGAGGTCACTTTTGGCTCACTAATGAACCACTCTCTTATCGTAGCAGTAGGTAATAGTGGAATGCTGGTAGTGCAGTATTTCATGGTGGTACAAAGCAGTGCTTAGTTTGGAGGAGGATGAAATTCAAGCCTGGTAATTTGTCATCATCCCGAGTAAATTTGACAAAGCAGGAGAGTTCATTTCAATGTCATAAGTGTACGTAATCCCAGTGTGTGGTTGTGCTTAAGGTCCTTGACAGCAAATGGACGTTTTCATGTAACACTGTTCTGCTTTTTTCATCCTTTAGTATCCTTGCTGTTTTTTCAGATGGGTAAGCCTTGTACTTAGTTTCAGAGCAAAGTCTCTAGCTAAATTCTTAGTGAGATGTGGCTTTGATTTCATATATGTTTAATTTTTCTTGAGGGCATCCTCAGTCTTGTGTATGTTTGAAACAAGGAAGTAAGATACTTCCTATGCCACCTAGTGAATGAATGACAGTCACAAATGCAAATATAATTGTTTGGGAACTTGAAAACTATCTCTGATACAACTTTAGCTTTTTTCCCTGGCTACATGTTATGCAACTTCGATAAAAATAAGATGCCAAGTGTGTTAGAACTCAAGAGGAAGTGGAGGATAGTAGAGTGCAAATGTCACTGCAGCCCAGTAAGACACACCCCCAGTAGCAAGTTCACTCAGGACATCCACTGGTTCTGTTTAGGCCATTGGATGGTTCATTATTCTTCATATTACCTGTGAAATTGCCACCACCAAACAGGTTATTGAATCTGCTACAGACTTCTGGGTTTTGATCCCTTCAGTTGGCCTTAATATGTAGATCTCGTTTTGTGCATGCAGAATGCAGCATCATAAATAGTATCTGGTTCTCATTATAATTCTAAAGAGACAGTCAGATTTCATAACTATTCTGCATAGGCCAGAGCCTACTTCCCTTAATCATCTAAAAAATAGCACTTTGCTTCATGACCAGGCCCAGACTGATTTAAAACTTGAGAAGTAAATTACTACTCAATAATCCAGTTCTATAAAAGTAAATGCAGAATGTTGTTACGCTGGTTCATTATGTTGAAAGCATAGTGCATTATAATTTTTAATGGAATGTGAGTGTAATATATTCTAAACGCCTTCTTTAACACTTTGGGACCTGTGGTCTCACCAAATGAGGGATACCCACTGTCCACAGAATTTTGTTAGTAGCTAAATGTAAATTTTCAAGATTTCATTAATAGCACGACCCTCAGTATAATATCTCTGCAACTTACACAGTTTGAATGAGCTCCAAGATTTCAGACAGGTGAGGAGGAGAAAACCATCCCCAGGTCACTAACCCATTTTTTGTCCTTTCATGTTAATTGGCTGTGCATTCCCGGGAACACAGATTGCACCACTTCTCCTTTACCTGATCCAATGTCAAATCCCCAAAGAAGCCCTGCCAGTGCAGAAGGGAGTGAGCCATATGGGGCAGGTTGCAGTTGTTCCTTCAGGTCTGGATTTATTTCACTGTGAACAGATGGACAATGGCTGACATCCACTAATGGTTCTTGATAGGTTTCTTCTGCTGTTCATCTCTTTCTTCTTTTTTTCTCTTCAGCCAGAACACAGACCATCCTGGAGATGGTCTGGTAACTCCCCCTGACTAGATGGAAAATAATATGTCTCATTTCACGACAACCAGAAAATGCAGAGGATTTAATTCCACCCTGGTTCTTATGTTTTTAGCACTTGTATGAGGAGGGTAAGAACAAGAAGAAAATCCTTTAGCCACTTAATACAGATAATATCAGAAGAGAGAGTTTTTTTGTGTTCAGTGGTTTGAAGGGAATTTATTCTTCCATTCATTCAGCTCACTACAAGCTTTTTCACTTCATATTTCCAGCATAGAGCTAGTAGAGCTGTTTCAGTCTGAGAAAGGAGCAATGCACATTTGGCATTTCAAAAATGACTTTGAATGTTTGACACAGCTGAACTTCTTGTTCATTAAGTGGAACTTTATTCTACTACTTTCATCCTTCACCTTCTTTCTAACAGTAGATGAAGGTCCTCTATTTTATTTCATGCTTGCAATCACCACAATTTCTTAGAGATGAGGTGGTTCTCTTCAGTCAGTTATTCTTTTTTTCCCATTTTCCCGTCAGAACCTGCTGAAAATTTTCTCCAAAATGACTTTCACATGAGCCAGAAAGCATTAACTTCTTGCAGTGGGAAGTTGCACACAGGGGAAGTTATAACTAAAAAAAAGAAGCTGTAATTGAAATACGCAGTTGCAAAATCAAAGTAGGCTGATCTGTGTGTGTGTTGTATAAACAAATGCTTTTCAGGATCTAAGTGAAAGAATTAAGGAAATATTTAAATCCAAACAAAGTTTTCTTTCCAGATTTTGAATAAATTGAATTGGCTTAGTTTGATTATACATTTAAACAATCTATTTTAGGATAAAGGTTAAGTGTTGGGCTCGCTTTATCCAGCCATTCTTTTCTTCTGACATAAATCTCTCCTAGGATCTCATAATAGCATCTGCAAGATTTACTGTTGACAAAATTTAAGGTATTCCATTGAAACATAATCTTGCATTTTGATTAAAAATGCATAAAGGTTTTAAATTTATGGCTTTAAAAACTGTTACAATGAATGACGTCTGTTTGATAACAAAGCAAAATCATGCATGAAAGAACCAGCATGCACAGCTGTGACAAACCAAAGAAAATCTGTAAGCACACAATAGCAGTATCTTTGTGTAAGAAAATTGTCAAACCTCACTATTCACTTCAGAAAACATTCAACATGTATCTTGGCTCATTGCTTAGAGGGTAAAGCAGTGAAACTTCCTCTTTCAGTATCTTCAAAGTCACATCTGCTAAAGATGGTGAACCCTAATGCACTGAATTTGTGAAAGCCCAAGGTCATGCCCTTACGATTGCCCATTCTGAGGGGAATAAAACTTGTTCTTAAATTATACATGTGGCTGTTAACAGATACACTTAAAACAATGTATTTGCTCTGCAGGACATGTGCTCCTCCAGCTGACTCATGAGAAGCCAAGAAACAGTTCGGGGGCTTTGAAAAATGCCATAATTCTTAGTGCAGGGCACAGAAGACACTCAGCTGTGTAACACTGCTGTTAAAAAAAGAGGTTGCAGTAACAGCAGTGCCCAAATGCAGTAAGAGGACGGGGATTGTTAGGCTTTGTGAAAGATGTGTTGTAGCTCTGTGAGCTATGGTGTAAAAGTTGTGAAGATGACTGAATGTGAGGTGATCCAGAGGCGAGCTGCTGGAGAAAGCAGGAAGCAAAACGGATGGGGGCAGCGGGAGGCTTGGCTGGAGTCAGCTCTTCCGCCCCTGGATTTTCTCATGTCCAGTCCCAAACTAGGCCACTGACAGCCATGCAAGGGAGGAGGGCTGAATTTGGGGGAAAATGAGCTGCATTTTCTTAAGGAGAAAGAGCACTGCATTGTGTTCTGAAGGAAAACTTCAATTTCTCTTGAGTTATTTCATGTTCTTTTCCATCCTGAGAGTCTGCATCATTTTTTCTGTAGAGCAGGTGCCTCGTGGCAGCTGTTGAGCAGGGTGCAGAGAGCTTTTGGCTGGGGAGATGGGGTCAGACAATCTCTTTCCTTCAGCAGGGGCAACTTGGCTTGCTGCTGCTGGAGGGAACACTGTTGGTCCAGTCAGCATGAGCTGAGGACCCAGCCCATGGCGTTTTCCCAGGAAGCATGAACTTGAGATGGGTGTGCCAGGAGGGAGCTGAGTCCCGTGTTACCTACAGTGTGTGTGTTTGTTAGGTCTGTGTACAATCAGAAAGGAAAAAGAGCAAGCATATGAATCCCTTCACGAAGTAGCGTAGAGAATACCAAACTGCAGTATTAATAACCTCCTGTTATTGAATCCTCCATCTGTTCATCATGCCAACTTATCCTCACTTAGAGCACTCCCCTTGTCATAATATTTTGCACCACATTCCCCTCCCTCCCTGAAGCAGCAGTTCCAGTTTAGAGCTAAACATTTGCCCAGTCATGTAACCCCACTGAGGACATGGTCTCAGTGCCTAGATCTGTTTATGTTTCCCTATTAAAAAATGCAACTGAATTCTTAATTTCATTTTTGATTTTTTCTTTTTCCACTAGATTTTTTTTTTCTGGAGATTTTCATATCCATATTGGTATACACAGATATTTCTCTTGTGGTTTAAGCGTGCTTGACCCCCTAATGCTCATTCCTGATACTTTGCCACATGGCAACTGAAGCAGTGAGAGAGAAAAAAAATAATTATTTTCTCCTTAGGGCTTTGATATGTATGTGTTTTTATATTTTGCTAACATCTATAAATGGCAATAAAGTGGTTAGCCACTTTAAAGTGATTAAACCCAAATTTATTTATACAAACCCCACATGAGGCGCTTGGCTAGATGCTGCCCTAGTGATGCACAGTGAGAATTTAGGGAAACTGTTCTTTGAGGGATGTCTGAGACGTCTGTGCTGAGGCTCAAAAGGCTTTCCCAGGAATACAGGAGGAAAATGAAGATAAATCAGAGGCTGCATAAACTTGTCCTGGGAGTTACGTCCCAATCCCGGTGGATAATCCCATGAAAGGGACACACTACCTGGGAAATGATGGTAGAAAACAAGACCTTAAGGAGCTGGAGCCAAGCTGCTGAAGGCTGCCTGTATGCTAAAATCCTTGAGTTGTGCCCTGAACGGATTCCTGAAATCCACACAACTCGGAGGCTGAAACCACCCTTCATAACCTCTGGGTTCGAATATTCCCCTCAAAGGCAAACCGACACCCAAAAAAACCCCGGGGGAAAATATACAGCCCTGTCCGTTCTCCCAGTGAATTGCTCTTGCTCGCTACCCAGGAGTCTCTGACTTTATCCGAGGGGGTGTCCGGGTCCCTGAGGGACGCCGGGGCCCTTTGCTGACAGGAAATGATCGTTTTATTTCTGGAAAAACCCAGAGAAGAGATGTTCGCTGCCGGGCTGGGCTGGGCTGGGCTGTGGGTGGGGACGAACGAGCGANGCGGGCGCGGGGTGACCCCGAGGGACCGCGGCCACGTGGGCGCGATGGGAGCATCCCCGTGGGGGAGAAACCAGCCTGGGGTTCACGGAGTTTGGGAAACTCGCTGCTCTTTTTCTAAGAGCTGCCCCCGCTCGCGGCGGTGCCGACCCTGCGGAGACCGCGGGGTTGGTTCTGGGGCTCTTCAGGGCGGATCAGGGAAGCTGCAGGAAGCACTGACCCTCACCGGGGGCAAAATTAGAGCGTTATGGCTTTATTTGTTTTCATTCTTGTCAGTTCGTGAGGGAAAAGCCTTAGCCGAATCACAAATACAGCGAGACACCAGAAGTGCTGATGTTCTGGGATGCCAGGAAGGGGCAGAAAGTGATGGGAATGAAGTTCCACCTGAACGTGCGAAGCAACTTCTTTCCTGTGCGCTGGCGGCACACGGAACACACTGCCCAGAGAGGGTGGGGAGTCTCCCTCCCTGGAGATGCTCCAGATCCGTCTGGATGCAACCCTGAGCCATGCGCTCTGGGAAAACCTTGTTTGAGCAGGTTGGACTCGATGACCCGTTCTGGTCCCTTCCAAAATGACCTATTCCGTGACTCTGTGAACGCAGCCGGCGTTAACTTTGCCGAAGTTTGAAAAAACAAACAAANGGGACGAACGAGCGAACGGTCGCGGCTCCGCTTCCCGCCCGCGGCTGGGAAGGAGGAAGGGGCAGCCGTGCCAGTAGAGTGAAAGTTTCTGGGAGGGCTGGAGCGGAGCTCCGGGCGCTGAGGAGAGAAAAGCCGCGGGGCAGGAGGCGGCGGGGCCATGGCGGCCGCCGCTCCCTCACCGCGCCCGGGCGGGG